>JASDQU010103788.1:509825-527284 GCA_032191745.1 Picea mariana | reverse complement strand
TTTAGTTTTGTCAAAGCGCAAATTTCTTTGGTTATCATAATTCTCTTCAATGGTACTCCTATGCATGGAAAATTTTAGAGTTAGGGTTAAAGGTTTATGATCAGAGTCAGGCTCATGGTCATTTAAAAGGTCAAAAGTTGTTATTTGGTTAGAAACAGGGATTTCAGATATCACATAATCTACAACACTACTACCTACCCATGAATACAGGTCATTTGGTTGGAGTTTGGCCACTTCATTACTCCATAATTTATATTATTAATAATGTTTTAGTATTAATATAAATATTAATAATAACTCATTATTAATCGTATTTATAAAGTGGTTGTTGCTATTAATAATGAGTTATTATTAATTAATAAATTAATTATGTACTAATATATTAATGGTCGTCCGTAAGGTATGTCGGCCATCAACTAACAACAACCACTTTATAAAAGTGGTTGATATAAGCTGATCAATGTTATTTTCCACCTTTCCAAATTAATGACGCCGATCAACGTATATCAACCACTTCTATAAAGTGGTTATTGCTAGTAATATCAATATGAATATCGTGTTCCCCTGCAGGAGAAACAATTTCAATATACATACCCTATAGACAAAGATGAGTCTGGGGAAGAGAGGTAAGTCTAATCATCAATAATTAACTTTCGTCAATAATTTATCTATAATAACATTTTCCATACCAATCATTTACTCTTTACTATCTACATGAGGAAGATGATAAATGGTATCAACGAAAGGTATTTGAGTTCTAATACAATGATATAAGAATCACATTTCCTTCAAGTCTATCGAAAGAGGATTTTCTCTATTAGGTAGGAAATAAATTTTTATTTGTATCTATAATTTACAACAGGGTCTACGTAAGTGTAAATATATATGTAATATGAATTCTTTCTATCCAAGACCTCGTATTATAGTTCAGGAATATCAATGATATTACCCATCGACTTGTATATGTTTAAGTGCTAACTATTTTTTACTTTATGACTCGTTCCTTAAATTTGAATCCGTTACGTACTACCGTTGTATCCTAAATAAATAATTGTAATGCATATGATCAATAATGTGAGTTACATATTATATCCTTTCATTCATCTCTTATTATACTATTTACTTGTGATGTATAATTTTACAACTATAACTGAATATGTATACAAAGAGTACATGAGTTTCTTTTGAACCATATAAAAACCTTTCAAATCAAATTACTATGTAAATTATATTTACTAATGAATAGAATATATATATCTAAACCAAATCAACTGGAAACAAATGGAATTGTCATCTTCCACCCAATCGTAGATGCATAAAAATCAAGTTACTTGTCATGATCACCCCCAAGTCTGACTATGAATCCATAAGGGAGAATTGATGTCTACTCCTCTACATTGATTTCTACTTCTCTGGATTTGTAGTCCTCCACAACTCAAAAATAAATTCCCTAACAAGTGAGTGCTCACACAACAAATATCTCTTCTTTTTACCAATATACTAAGTAGTGTCCTTCCTCCCAGATATGTTGTATTTATCCTCCTTTATTCCTAGGACCTTTTCATTGAACCATTTCCCTCCTTGGAAATTCCCATCTTTAGAAATCCCTAATTTTTAGGGGTTGCCAATGACAAAAGATCACTTATAACACTTGTCTAATAATTCTCTGAGTTAGCTCTAACATGTTTCCCACTCATAGATTTATAGTCATCTCTTTCTCACATGGATGTTAAATCTATTTCCTGCATTTATTGTTTTAAAAAAATTGTCTCTTACATTTGTCCAGGAATAGAGGACAGTTGGCAAGTCAAAATATTTCACAATAATTTAAATAATAATAGTCAATTGTCTCATTAAACAAAAATACGAATTTCCATAGTTGGAAGCTATTAAATAAAACGATTAATAGTTGGGGATGTCACAACCTCTCCCCCTTAAATATAACATCATCCTCGATGTTAGTACTTTCTTTCAATCTCCTCTTGGAACAAGTTTGGATATAATTTCCCTGTGTCATCCTCCATCTCCCAAGTAGAATCCTCACAAATAAAGTGTTTCCATTGCACTTTTACTTGGGTGATGACTCTGTTCCGAATTACTATTTCTTTCTTGTCTAAATTGCATAGAGGTTCTGCTTGGAACTCACCTTCTGGTTCCACCTGCACCATGATCCAATCAATAATGTAAGTAGGATCATGAATATAGTTTTTTAGCAATAAAACATGAAAAACATTATGAAATTTCAAATTAGCAGGGAGCGCTAGTTGGTATGCCACTTTTCCAATTCGAACTAGTACTTCAAATGGTCCACAAAACCCTGGTACCAACTTCGAATGAATTCCTAATTTCAATGAAATACTTTTTTCCTTAACTTTAAAATATACATGTTATCCAACATTAAATTATTTATGTTGTCTTTTCTAATATGCATAACTTTTATGTTGATCTTGCACAAATTTTAAATTCGATTACACCCTCTTGACTATCTATTCAATTTCTTGGAGAATTTCTGGTCCAATGATTATTCAGTCAACGAGATCATCCCAACAGATGGGATTCATAGATTTTCTTCCATATAAAACTTTGGAGCGGATCATTTTTGTTGCGGCTTGATAATCGTTATTGTATGCGAACTAGACTAAGTGTAGGTACTCTTCCCACTTAGTTGGCTTCACTCTTACGTACATGCGTAACATATATTCAATAATATGGTTTGTGCGTTATGTTTTTCCATATGTTTGTGAATGATAAATTGTACTGATCAAATTCAAATTAGTTTCCACACCTCCAAACATTGTCTTCCATAAATTTGATGTAAACTTGACATATCTATCTGAAATAACCATTTTATAAATTCCATTCAATCTAAATATCTCTTTCAAAAAACATTTTTTGATATTAATAACTTTATAGGTAGATTTCATAGGTATGAAATGAGCATACTTACTCAATTTATCAAATACTACCATAATATAATCATGTTGTCTTTGAGTTTTAGGCAAGCCTAAATTGAAGTCCATAGAAATAATTTGTCATTTCCATTATGGAGTAGGTAAAGGTTGTAATAAACTGGTTGGATGTTGATGTTCATCCTTCACATGTTGACAATATAAACATTTAGATAAATAATCCGTTGTTTTTTACTTCATATTAGGCCATTAAAATTGTTTCCTCGAGGTTGTTATCATTTTTTGATACCCGAGATGACTAGAATAGGGATTTTTATGCAACTCATTTAAAATTACCAATTTAAAATCAACAAAATTAGACACATATATTCTATTTTTGAACTTTAATATTCCAACTTTGTCAATGCTATAATCTGTATTGAACCTCCTTCATTTTTCAACAACGTTTTTGTTGTTTTAATGTATTTCACATCATTTATGCTTGTAGATTTAACTATTTCCTTAAAAACAATTTATTTTTACTGATGAAAGCTTTGTAGATTGCATTAGTTCTTCGACTAAGTGCATCTGCTAAATTATTTTCCTTCCCTTTTATATGTCGAACTTCAAAATCAAATTCACTTAAAAAGAATAACCATTTTGTTTGTCGTGCATTGAGATCTTGTTGACTAAAAATATGTTTCAAACCATTGTTATCTGTTAATAATAAAAAAATTCTTCCCATTAAGTAGTGTCGCCACATTTTTAGTGTATGAATGATGACTACTAAATAAAGTTCACGAGTTACATAATTTATTCTGTTTTCCATCAATTTTCAAGACTCGTAACAAATCACATGTCCATATTGTGATAATAGACCTCATAAAATTTCTTTACTAGCATCTACACAAACTGTAAAATATTTATAAGGATCGACCACGTAGAGGATCGATGTTGTAGTGATCCAGGAGGATCTACACATAAGGATTCATTGCTTTGCACACCATGGAGAATATCACTAAAATGATAATTGATGATAGGTGACAAAGTTTAAAGGAATGTTTAATGCTTCATATTGTAAAAATGATTAACATTCTTTAGCATAATGTGCTCATGTATTTTTCATTTAATTTGTACAAATGAAATTAAACTTAAGTGAGAAAATATGACTCATAAATTAGTTTACTAGCTTTAAGGGGAAATTAGTTTTTTGTGAGAATCCACCACAAAACTTAGTTTGCTAATTTTAAGAGGAAGTCGGGAGTCTCATGAGTTGGTTTGGGATTCTTCCTCATTTTATCACAAGTGGTTTCCTAGTCTCAAGGGAATGTTAAGGTTGGTTGAGATGATTTCTCATGTTTTTCCTTGATTCGTTATTAGATCCTAAAATTGTGGATATTGTCTCCTTGAAAAATAGAGAGAGGGAAACTATATAAATTATTTATGGAAGCATTGTAAAGGGAG
Source organism: Picea mariana (assembly GCA_032191745.1). NCBI lineage: Eukaryota > Viridiplantae > Streptophyta > Pinopsida > Pinales > Pinaceae > Picea > Picea mariana. Next base: position 522,932 of record JASDQU010103788.1, on the reverse strand, counting down.
GCCCCTAAAGACCCCTTTTGGACCCTTTGAGAGAGATTTTTATTGAGAGGAATGCAATCCTTGTTGTGTCTGAAGAAATGTCATTTATTTTTTAGCCTCAAGTCTTTTTTGAAAGAGAAGGACGCTCTAGGTTTCGACCTTGTAAGGATCACGTGGCACTTTTTTTGAGAAAATTTCATCCCTTCAAAAGGAAGTACATAGAGCAATTCATATTCCAAGTGTATCAAAATATGTAGCCAAATGATTCTGGTGAACTACGTTAACACATGGGTGTCAAATTTTACGTGTGATTTTGTTTTGCATTCTCGCTTCATTAAGTAGATATTTTAATTACACATGCACCTAATGATGACAATTTTCTCATGTTGATATGCATTTATTGGTAATTATTTGCTAATGTTCACATGCAATTAAGTGTCAGTAAAAGGTCCTCATTGTAATATTTTTGTAGATAAATACCTCACAAAAATTGTAGATCAAGTATTTTCAAAGAAAGTATGAACAATTTCGCATATTGTGAATATAATCATGGGCAAGCTAAAGAAGGAACCATGGCTTCATGAGATTGAAGAAATCAACCAGACCATTCAATAAAAGAACATTGAATTGAGGAGGTTGCTTCGAGAATATGAACAAGATAAGAGAAAACTATGAGTGCAGATACAATCTATGGAGGAGCAAGTTGGGGAATGCTCCACGACGAAAGTAGAAAATCCCTCCAATATCAGGCCAACTTGTGGCCATGATAGGTATACTAGTTATGGTTCTTGTCATGAAAATGTTGATGAGTGCATATATTTTCAAATAATAGATGATGATCTCCAAACACTAGGTAACCTAGGTGGTTTCCTAGAATCTTCATCTACACCTTCATCAAACCAAGAGGAGAAATTGTCCAAAGTTCAAGAAGATGACCAAGTGTCACAGCCAAGAGTGGAGGTAAAGAATTATCCATGTTCAATTCCTTCCCTCATTAATGATGATGCCTCTTTTGAATTTTTTAGAAGGCACACCAAGGTCATTGGCTTGAATTTTCAAATGAAGATGGGGTATAAAGGAGGAGGTCTTGGTATTGATGGCCAAGGCATCATTCAACCACTGGAGGTTGAAGGAAGACACTGATATGTATGATTGGGGTATGGTGAAAGAGAATGCTCAAAAGTAGCAGAAGAAGATGATTCTTAAATAAAAGAGATAATATCTTTACCAACACCATCTTGGGACAACTAGAGTGTTGCAAAGTATTGGAAGAGAAAATCTATTTACAGTGAAAGCAATACAGATATGAAGCCATGCAAATATTGCACTCACTGCCAAATAAGTGGTCACTAGATCATGAAATGTTGGAAACCTCACCCCAAGGTTCATGGTACACCAAGAAATCACATATAGGAGCCTATTTTTATAACAATGTTTTCCTCACCCCATGCAACTTGCTCAAAAGGCCTTTTCCATTTACCTATGCAAACTTGAAGTCCTCTTTTTCACTTCCCAGAGCTAAAAGTCATATTTTTCCACATATACGCACCCTATCAGTTATACATCATGCGTATACGTGGGTTGCACCACTACATCCCATGTAAATCGATTTTGGTCCTCAAAATTAAACATTGTGTCAAGTTTCCATGTCATTCATGGGATCCATGATCCTTGACCTTCCATATACTCGAAGCGTTCTGAATCATCCCTTCAGTTCCATTTGAAGGCTATAAATTGGGACATATCGAAATCGTGGAGGAAGAAAGAATTCAACTTTTGAGAGAAAGGTTACTCTGGAGAAATCATTCACTTCATATTGAGTCTGCATCCAATTTTCATTTAAAGTCTGAACACATTGTTCAACCCCCAAGCTCTTACCTCTTTGATGGAGAACGTCATTGTCTATATTATATGAGTTTGCCTTTGCTAGAGGATTGAAGTGGTAGAGGTTCAGTTGGAAGGGACTTAGTTTCTCAGTTTTGAGACATGCCGACACATAAGTTTTTTACTTGTATACTTTTGTTGATCATATTTTAATAGAAATACTCTTTTCACGTCCAATTAATATCTTGCAAATATTTGAATTGTTATTCCAAGGGAATATTTGTTATGAATGTTGATGGATTATGATATTATATGTGCTAACTTTATATATTATAACCATATGCTTACATATCTTGGTTGTTGAGGAAAATTTGCAGGTATAAATCTTTGAGTCAAGTGCTCAATGGTGGTCTTCATCGAACGTCCAGATGAAATAGGATCTTTATCTTTTCTTGTTAGCATTTTTGTTTATATAGCATACTTTGGATTAGAGTTGATTTATGTAGTCATTCCATATATTTTGGTTTACCCCTTTCCATAGAATTATTTTCCTCGTAACAGAATTGGAGACCACACTGCAGATTGAATCTTTTATTTCAGTGTTTGGAGTGTTTTTCTCCTTCGATTGCTCTCTGTTATCTTGAGTTTCCTTTTCAACTGATTTCTTGACATCCTATTTTCAACTTGAATCTGAGTTATTTGCCTTATCCTTACCTTGGCATTGTTTTAATACATATAAAAAAAAATTCCCTTGATAGATGCGTACATACGCAAGCTGTCATTCTATAGGGAGCATACATACACAGGTTTTTCTTAAAAAACCACGTACATCAACATTTTTTTCTTAGTTGATGAGTTTGTTGTTTTTTGGGTGAGTTTTGATAGTTGTTGAGTCTTCTTGGGTCTCTATCATAACTATTGAGTGCCTGCAAAGTAATATGGAACCTTTCTTTGGTTGAATTTTTGGGAGGTTTTTCTTTCTCATCATCTTTTTCATTGGTTTTAGTTGTATCTGAGTTTGATTTTTTTCTTATTGGTATCCTTCTTATCTTGTCTCTTTTTCCTTGTAGTAGGGTCTATATTGTTGGACATTTTTTCAGTGATGTCAACAGTCGATGTGATAATTTGTTGTTACGATGAATTATCATTACTATAGATGAGATTTTCATTGATGAAAACAGTATATCACTTAGCAGAAAATATCAAACAATATGCAGAGATCAAAAGAGTAAGCTCAGGAGGAGGAGTGAATAATATGCAGAAGATAAAAAACTTAATCTCAGGAGGAGGAGAGAACTAACGCAATTCGTGATTCTTGCTGATCATGATAGGATCAACAATGTTCCTATGATAAAAGCTCATGAGGGTTAGAAAATGCAGAGATCAAATCTCGGAAGGAAAAGCATAAGCTCAGGGTGAGAAGCCCCAGCAACCATCCGATTAGAGTGTGAAGCCTCAATAGCTGTCTGATGAAGAAATTGACGATGTTGATCATATCATATAAACAAACATTGTTCATATAAATGACCGTGGGCTTCAGGACCATTGGAGGATTGTGACCATCGGATATGCAAGCCAGATTAATGATAGGGATAAATTGCAGATATCCGAAGGAGAATTAAATGACTCGCTAGATCCAATCATGCAATTGTCCTAGATCGTCAGATCTCATAGGCTCGAATATCGACGAATGTGGTTGATCCAAAAAATGATTAGTTTAAGTAAAATTAATTTGTGACTGTCGGATGCACAATCGCCAGATCAACGATAGGGATAGATTATGGAGATCGAAAGGAAAATTAAACATCGTGTTATTTCCAATCCCTCAATTAGTCAGGACCATCAGATATTATAGCTTCAAATATCAACGACTATGGTTGACTCCCCAACAATGCACAACTTCAAATTGCAGAGCTTGGGTGTCGAGTTAAATCACTCGCAAGTTGTGGTTCTGTAATCATTGTCAACCGTTGATCTGCTTCAAGTGTTTTCATAGTCGTGAGATCATTTTAAAGTGGATGGTTAGGATAAGAGGGGAAAATTTTGAGAATTTGATTATCTGAATACCCGTCAGCCATCAGATTAAACCTGAATTCCCATCAGTCGTTGAATCATATTAAAGTGGAAGGATAGGATAAGTGGGGCTAAAGGGTTGAGAACTTGATTATCTTAATACCCGTAAGCCGTCGGATCAAACCTGAATTCTCGTCAGCCATCGAATCATTATAAGTGGAAGGATAGGATAAGCTAGAAGAGCAGCACTGTAGATAGATCGAGCCATCGATCTAAGAAAATGATCGACAAAAAATGTTTAGTTTGGGTCTAAAGTTGCAAGGAGGTTACACTCCGGAGAAATCTCACTTCAAGAATTTAGTTTGAGATTCAAAATACCCGAAGCCCAGAAATACGAAATGAATAAGGACCATCAAATTTGGAGGACATACAATAACCATTGGATCAAGTTTGTTGGTTAGCAGATCATGCCATCAAGGACACGCAACAGACCACATCTACAAGGACATGTGGAAGACCACGTCTACAAGGACATGTGGCAAACCACGTCAGAAGACCATGTCAGCAAGTACACATGGAATAATCAGATGATGAGAAGTGTTAAGAGGAAATTGGCTCTTGCCGTGTCAAAAAGTGATGTAAGCAAGGTACGTCACTCTGAAAGAATTAATTTGGAAGTTTCACCGCCAAGAAATGTCAAAAGTCCCGAAGTCCCAAAGTATGAATTTCTGAAGTCACTCTCATCTGTCGATCTGAGATACCCTTTGGATACTATTCTGACTATTAGATAAAGGAGATGAATATGTGTCACATCCGGAGATCTACATCGACAAACCATGTCAGTAAGAAACTATGATAGACCACGTCAGTAAGGACACATGGCACAATCAGAGAATGACAAGTGTCAAGTTGAAATCAGTATTTCAGGTACTGCAAATCATGAATCTAAGTAACGCATGGAAGATACTCAGCTCGTGACATGTCATCAAGTGACATAAGCAAGTTATGTCACTCCGGGAGTTTTACTTTGGGAGTTTTACCACTAACACTTTCCCAAAGTCCTGAAGTGGACACGAGACGTCTGATCTGAAGATCACTTCGGGAGCATTCTCGATCGTCGATCTACTATAGTGGAAGGATAGTGTAAGTGGAAGTATTAACTGACAGTAAGTGGTATCCACCACTTATGACTTACTCAGCAAGTGATCACTCCAGAGGAAAAAAGGGGTTGAGATTTGAAATATCTAAAGTTCAGAGACCAGAAGGAGATCTTGACCATTGATCTGAAACATACACGCGTCAATGGATTGAAAACTCCAAAAGATTGACGTATGGAGGAAAGAAGGGGATGAGATTTGAAATCTCCGAAGTCCGGATAACTGAAGGATATCTCTACCATTGATCTAAAAGGGACATGCATCAGTGGATTGATAGCTCCGAAAGATTGACGTACAGAGGAAAGAAGGGGTTGAGATTTGAATTCTCTGAAGTCCAGAGACTTGAAGGAGATCTCTATCATCGATATGATGTCAGGTGTACTCTCAATCATTGATCAAAATACAATGAAAGGATAGTGTAATTAGAATAGTCGAATACCAAGAGTAAAAGGTGGCCATACATCTCAACGCTTGATTAATTCCTGGCCATCAAATTAAGCCTTGTAAGAATCAAATCCGACGATTGATTCGCTCCTGCGAAATAAATGTAAATCATTCGATCTGTTCGGGAAATCAGATTCATAACTTTTGAAAGGTTTCAAACCCAAAATTTTTGAAGTTTGAAGTCTCAAAGTCCCGATAATCATCCATATCATCAGGAAATTGAATCATGGTCATTGAATTGATAAGCGCTCAAGCGCTTGTCTCGCCTAATGTCTGAATAACTCCATTGGTAATATGGTAAAGAGATTTAAAGGGAAGAATGTAATGCATCACTTAAATTGATAAGCCTATGGTTCTAAGCCTATGATCATATGAACATGTTTTAAAGGAAGCGTCGATTTCTATAATCACATAGACGAAGGAAATCGATCCATACCTTTGATCAATTTATGAAAGTGAAGGGGATGCCACGTTTAAAGTTGAAGACCTAAAATGATGATCTCAGGTGGTCCCAAAAGTTGTTGTAAATGAACAAGTTAGTTATAACTTGTTTCACAAGTCGGACCAATAACTAAAACAAGTTTTGAGCATAAGAAACTATATATACAACCATGATTGGTTCACTAGAGGGTGTTCTTGGGGAAGAATACGGGTTTGTGGAAAATATAGGCTCACTGAGAAAGAGAGACCTACGGAGAAAATGAAGGGGATGTGGACCTGAGGTCCATGTGAATATTAGAGAGAAAAAGAAGTGAAGAAGACATGAATATCATAGGGAAGATAAAGTGAAAAAGGCACAAATTTCAGAGAAAAGATAAAGTGCGAGGATGAGCATTTATGGTATACCTCTAATCATGAGATAGAGTTGATTCTATAATGGATCACTACTACTAGAGTCATTTGAATTACTATATGAACTCTGGTTGGATAGACTGTGTTTTATCAACAAGCTGGGTCTTGTGGCAAGTTGGGTCTTGCCTGAGAGTTGGTGCTCTCCGAGGAGTTGGTGCTCCTTACTTCAGTTAGTGCTCATACATAATAGTTGGTGATGGGAAAATTTATATTACTATATTCACATATATATACATATCAATTATACAAAATCTTACACAAACATGTGGTATCTCTTATGTCCATTGTTATTACGATTTGATTGTTCTTAATCTATACAATTATGTTTTAACTACTAACTTACAAGAAGAAAAGTTAGAAAAGTCCAGACACTAATTAACCCACACCCCCCCCCCCTTCTTAGTGTGGGTTATGTGTTCAACAATTGGTATCATAGTGGGTTCCTTCAGCACAATTTAAACACTGGAAGGTAGATTCTTAAGAAATGGATGGACAAATGGCTCTCTCCGCAATTGAAGCTCCCTTATTTGATGGAACAAATTATTCCTCATGGAGAGAAAATATGAAACAATATTTGAAGTCAAAAGTATCTAAAGTTTGTAATTCAGTAGTAATAATTACCTGGGACTTAACTACATCAAAGAATATATCCAAGATTGCAGTATAAACAAGAGAAAGGAGGAACAATGAAGTGGCATTGGAGATTCTTCTTAATGGATTGTCAGATATAGTCAAGGAAAGCATAGGACTATGCACATCTGCCAAGGATTTATGGCTGAAGTTATAATATATATATCGAATCAAAATACAATACAAAAAATACATTCTTGTCAAGGATGAAGAGGAAGACTCAGCCATCAATAAAGGTAAATACTCTCCACAATATTTTGATTGCAATAATGTTGATATTGAATCCTTCTCTGCAAGTAAATAAGAAGACTCAGATACAATAAAAGAATGTTCTCTTAGAATTTATCCCATAGAAGAAGTAGAAGAAGAAATATCAAAGGCCAAACAAAAGGTTGAATGGAGTCTCTGTGAATACTTCTATGACCATAACGATTCAGACTATAGCTATCTTCATGACTACACTAAAGAATTTCTTGAAAAGAGTCAAAATCATATCTTGGAAATAAAGGAAATGTTCAAGGACAATGAAAAGATAATATATGAGAAGGATAATCAGTTAGAATAAAAAGAAGAGGAGATCGAGAAGTTGAAGAAAGAAATTAGTCAAGTAAAAGAAAAGAAGAAGGAAGATGATGAGCTTAGCAATCAGAAGCATATCCTAGAAATAAAAGAAAAGCTCAAAGACAATGAAGAAACAATATCTGAGAAAAAAATTTAGTTAGAAAACAAAGAATAAGAGATCAAAAGATTGAAAACAAAAGCTACTAGTCTAACAAAAGAAAAGGAATAGGAGATCGATAGATTGAAAAATGAAATTAGTCAAGCGAAAGAAGAAAAGAAGGAAGATGGTGAACCAAGCAAAAAACTTGCAGAACTAAAAGAACTAAGGGAAATCTATGTCAATCTTAAAATCAAACTTGAAGAAGCCAAATTAAGGGAGGAGGTAGTGAGGAACCAGCTTAATAAAAAGGAAGAATCTTGTCATAAGATGGAAGAATAAGTTGTGAATCTTAGAAAGAAGGTTGAGAAGTCAAACACCCAAATCAAGTTCTTGAACAACTCCATGACCCTGGATGAGATCTTGGATAGTCAGAGATCACAAAATGACAAATCTAGTCTTGGATATAATAAGGAATAAATCAATACTCCTAAGAAACCTGATGTAGGTCCTTCATTTGTAAAAGGTGAAAACAGGTCTGACAGAGGTCCTTCATTTGTAAACGATGAAGAAAGGTCTAGCATGGCTCTTTCATTTGTAAAATGTAAAAGCAGGTATAACTCAGGTTCTTCATGTAAAAGAAATAAAAGCAACACTACAAAATTTAGAAAATCAGATCAAGGAAGACATCCAGAAGCTAGTCATACACCTCAAAGAAAGTTTAGAAGAGAGACACCTTCATGGATGAATCAAAGAAGGTATGAGAGTGTTTTTAATGGTTATTGTTTTTCTTGTAATGAATATGGTCATAAATCTTTGGATTGTAGGCATCATGGAAGAAAACAAGTTGGTAGGTTCAACAACAGTATAAGATGTTGGAACTGCAATCATGTTGGACATATTTCTACATATTGTTAAACTATGAGATGCTACAGTTGTGGTGGATATGGCCACAAAGCTCATAACTGTTGGAAAAAAAATGAAGTTGCAACAATATAAGATCAAAGAACAAAGTTCAAGAAACCATGACACTCACAGATGTAGATAGCAAAGACTGAACAAGTGAACAGGAATAAAGTTGATTGTTGCAAAAATAATTGTAGTCATGTGACAAGCATAGTATAAACTTTCCTAGATAACTTAAGAGAAATGCATAGTAAATAGGAATTTTGGATAAAGATGGATACATCTGGTTAGATATCGATGAGAATCAATAGGCAGATCCAAGGGTTGTTTGAATAATATGAGCTACAATTGCACAGGGTTCTAGTAGGACAGGGACATCCGCAGAAGAAACATTCTGATGTAGATGACATCCTATAGAGATAACAAGAGGAGAGACCCTGTCAGAAAAAGCTACCCTTTTAGAAACAAAGGGGGAGAAAAATCAGTAAAAACTGAGGGGAAGTATTTGGGTTAGTAAATAATAAATTAATTAGATTATGTTTTGAAAAGACTTGCTCACTACAAAAAAAATGTTATCAATAAGACTACTCATTTGAAACACAAAAATCCCAATCAACTGAGATAAGAAGTTAGTAAATTAACAGGGGAAGTAACCTTATCAGGAAGAGCTACCTTTTTCATAAACAAAGGGGGAGAGTAGTCAGAAGTAGAGAGAGAGCATATTGACAAGGGGAGTCATTCCGTTATGGCAGGCAAAACATGATTGTAGGAAGAGTTACACAAGTTCGGATTCTGGTTAGTAACATATAGATACTTACCATAGGAGGAAAAACCCTTTTCCATTGATGTCAAAGGGGGAGAGAAAATTTGATAAGAGGAAAACATCATCACAGAGGGAGTTTTTGTATATGAAGTTAGTGTGTTTCCCTCAATGACAAAGGGGGATATTGTTGAACATATTTTCATTGATGTCAATAGTCAATGTGATGATTTTTTGTTATGATGAATTATCATTAATATAGATGAGATTGCCATTGATGAAAACAGTATATCAGTTAGCAGAAAATATCAAACAATATGCAGATATTGAGAGCGTAAGCTCGGAAGGAGGAGTGAACAATATGCAGTAGATCGAAAGTGTAATCTCAGGAGGAGGAGCAAACTGAAGAAATTCATGATTATTGTTGATCATGATAGGATCAAAAATGTTCCTATGATAAAATCTCAGGAGGGTTATAAAATGAAAATATCAAAGCTCGGAAGGAAAAGCGTAAACTCAGGGTGAGAAGCCTCAGTAGTCGTTTGATCAGAGTGAGAAGCCTCAACAATCGTTCGATCAATAAATTGACCGTGTTGATCATCTCATATAAACCGACATCGGTCATATGAGTGATTGTGGGCTTCAGGACCCTTGGAGGATCATGCCCATCGAATCTGCAAGCGAGATCAACGACACAGATAAATTGCGAAGATTAGAAGGAGAATTAAATGACTCGCTAGTTCCAATCCTGCAATTTACCTAGATCATTAGATATCATAGACTTGAATATTGACGACTGTGTTTGATCCAATAAATGATCATATTAAGTAATATTAAGTCATGACCATCGAATGCACAATCGTTAGATCAACGACAAGGATAGATTGTAGAGATCGAAAGGAGAATTAAACATCATGATATTTCCAATCCCACAATTAGTCAGGACTGTCATATCTTATAGCTTAAAAGATTGACAACTGTGGTTGACTCACCAAAAATGCACAACTTCAAATTACGGAGTTTGGGTTTTGAGTTAAATCACTCGCAAGTTGTGGTTCTGCAATCATTGTCAACCGTTGATCTGCTTCGAGTGTTTTCATAGCCATCAGATCATCTTAAAGTGGAAGGATAGGATAAATGGGGAAAAGTTGAGAATTTGATTATCCGAATACCTGTCAGTCGTCAGATCAAACCCGAATTCCTAGCAGATGTTAGATCATATTAAAGTGGAAGGATAGGATAAGCGGGGATAAAGGGTTGAGAATTTGATTATCTGAATACCCGTCCGCCGTCAGATCAAACTGGAATTCCCGTCAGCCATCGGATCATTCTAAGTGGAAGGACATGATAAGATAGAAGATAAACACCATAGATAGATCAAGCCATTGATCTAAGAACATGATTGACGAACAATGTTTAGTTTGGGTCTAAATTTTTTAGGAGGTTACGCTCCGAAGAAATATCACTTGAATAATTCAGTTTGAGATTTGAAATACCTGAAGCCTGGAAATCCGAAATGAATAAGGACCATAAGATTTGGAGGACATACAATGACTATTAAATCAAGGTTGTTAGTTAGCAGAACATGTCATCAAGGACACGCAGCAAACCACATCTACAAGGACGTGTGGCAGACCACGTCAATAGAGAATGTCTACAAGGATATGTGGCAGACCACGTCACCAAGTACACATGAAATAATCAGATTGTCAAGAGGAAATTGGCTTGTGCCATGTCAACAAGTGATGTAATCAAGTTACGTCACTCTAATTGAATTACTTCGGGAGTTTCACCACCAAGAAATGTCAAAAGTCCCGAAGTCCTGAAGGATGATGTTCAGAAGTCGCTCTCAGTTGTCGATTTGAGATACCCTTCAGATACTATTCTGACTGTTAGATCAAGGAGATGAGTATGTGTCACATCAGGAGATCTACATCGAAAAACCATGTCAACAAGAAACTATGATAGACTACGTCAGCAAGGACACGTGGCACTATTAGAGAATGACAAGTCTCAAGTTGAAATCAGTATTTCAGGTACATGCAAATCATGAATCTAAGTGACATGTGGAAACTACTCGGCTCGTGAAATGTCATCAAGTGATGTAATAAAGTTACATCACTCTAGGAGTTTTACTTCAGGAGTTTTACCACCAGCACTTGCCCAAAGTCTCAAAGTCTCGAATGTCGAAGTCTTGAAGTGGAAACAAGACATTCGATTTGAATATCACTTCTAGAGCATTCTTGACCATCAATCTACTATAGCGAAAGGATAATGTAAGTGGAAGTATTAACTGATAGCAAGCGGTCTCCACCACTTATGAGTTACTCAACAGGTGATCACTCAGGAGGAAATAAGGGGTTGAGATTTGAAATATCCGAAGTACAGAGACCCGAAGGAGATCTCGACCATTGATATGAAAAGGACACACATCAATCGATTGACAGCTCTAGAATATTGACGTACAGAGGAATGAAGGGGTTGATATTTGAAATATCTGAAGTCTGGAGACCCGAAGGAAATATCGACCATTGATCCGAAAGGGACATGCATTAGTAGATTGACAACTCCATAATATTTACCTACGGAGGAAAGAAGGGGTTGAGATTTGAAATCTCCGAAGTCCGGAGACCTGAAGGAGATCTCGACTGTTGATCTGATGTCGAGTGTACTCTCAACCATTGATAAAAATAAAGTGGAAGGATAGTGTAAGTAGAATAGCCAAAGACCTGAAGTAAAAGGTGGCCATCCATCTTAACTCTTGATTAAGTCCTTGCCATCAGATTAAGCCTTGTAAGAATCAAATCTGACAATTCATCAATTCCCGTGAAATAAACGTTAACCGTCCGATCTGTTTGGGAAATCTGATTTATAAGTTTTGAAAGGTTTCAAACCCAAAAGTTCTAAAGGGAGAAGTCCCGACAATCATCCATCTCATTGGGAGATTGAATCATGTTCGTTGAATTGATAAGCGTTCAAGCGCTCATCTCGCCTGACATCTGAATAACACCATTGGTCATATGGTAATGAGATTTAAAGGGAGGAATGTAATGCATCACTTAAATTGATAAGATTATGGTTCTATGCCTATGATAATATGAACATGGTTTGAAGGAAGCGTTGATTTATGTAATCATAGAGACGAAGGAAATCGATCCATACATGTCATCGATTTATGAAAGTGAAGGGGATGCGAGGTTTAAAGTTGAAGACCCAAAACGATGATCTCAGGTGGTCCCAAAAGTTGTTGTAAATGAACAAGTTAGTTGTAACTTGTTGCACAAGTCGGCCCAATAACTAAAACAAGTTATGAGCATAAGAAACTATATATACAACCATGATTGATTCACTAGAGGGTGTTCTTGGGGAAGAAGATGGGCTTGTGGAAAACATAGGCTTGCTGAGAAAGAGCGGCCTGCAGAGAAAATGAAGGGGATGCCGACCTGAGGTCCGTGCGAATATCAGAGAAAATAAGAAGTGAAGAAGGCGTGAATATCAGAGGGAAGATAAAGTGAAGAAGGCATGAATTTCAGAGAAAATATAAAGTGTGGGGATGAGCATTTATGGTATACCTCTGATCATGATATAGAGTTGATTCTATAATGGATCACTGCTACTAGAGTTGGTTGAACTACTATATGAACTCTAGTTGGATAGACTGTGTTCTATCAGCAAGCTGGGTCTTGTGGCAAGTTGGGTCTTGCTTGAGAGTTGGTGCTCTCTGAGGAGTTGGTGCTCCTTACTTCAATTGGTGCTGGGAAAATTTATATTACTATATTCACATATATATACATATCAATTATACAAAATCTTACACAAACATCCAATATCTCTTGTGTCCATTATGATTATGATTTGATTGTTCTTAATCTATACAATTATGT
>JASDQU010103788.1:461713-509734 GCA_032191745.1 Picea mariana | reverse complement strand
AAACAAAAAATACATTTATCATTTTGGCCTTTGATCCTTTGGTTTCTTATTATTGATATTAGTACATGTGTAGAGATATTGCATCTTATTGAGATCACAAAGTTGAATTGAAATTTTCATTTTTAAAAGATTATCATCTTTTGAGAATTAAAGTTTAGGACTTAGCTTTATGTTCATATTCATTTTTTTATATGATGAGTCATAACATCATTAGTTTCATGACCACATATTTTGAATAAAAAAAGGCCATTAAAAGTAACGTTGATTAATTAAAATTGATTAGAAATGATTTCATTTTTTAGAGTACAAAAACAAGCATAGGATATAGGGCCTTAGAATAGGATTTTTTGAGTAAAATTCTCCAACGATATTAAAATCTACACATGTGTCTAACTAGGGAGTGGTCAAATACATTATGTAATTAGTGACATCAAGACACTCCTATCATACTGGAGTTAACCACAAGGTCATGCGAAGTTGGTTGCAGATATATCCCTCTGATACCTTCTTAGCATCAGAGATATTTATGGGGATCTATTCATATTTGGGGGTCTTTCTAGTACCTTTGTCTCTATGAGAGGCGGTGCTTTCAATATTTCGGGCTTTGTTACCCTGCCCATACAATGGACCTTACTTATGATTGTTCACCTGTGCATTGGTTATATCATGGTGGCTTTAGTTGCTTGACATAGGTAGCCACATAGGTTACTTGCAGGGGTTATTCTGCATGTACCCTGAGTCAGATAAGGGTTGAAAAACACACAACCTTTATGGATGATTAACTCTCCCAGGGGATCTAACTGACAGCATTGTTAAGCCCATGAGGGCCCTCATAACTGATTCTGATACCTCTAATGTTTTGAAGGGAGTCTGAGGCCCCTCTTGGGAGAGACATAGCTACTCTAGTGAGGGAGACCCCTTTTCAGCCACTATATCCTATTTGTATGCATTGGCCTTTTTTCTTTACTTTGGTGTTCTATCTGATTATTAGTTGGCCTTAGGATTTTTTATTGCATCATGATTTTTCATTGCTATGGTTAGTGGAGCCCCTGTGACTCCCTCAATTAGAATTACCCATCTCATGGTATTTTCTCATTCCATGGGGATGAATCCTTTTGTATTTTCGAGTGGTACATCAAATCACAATACTCAACCAATACCTTGGGCCTCTAATCATTTTTCTCATGGTATGCCAGACATGTCTTCGCACTTTCTGTCCTTTGTCTTGTCGCCTCATGTGAATCCTAGTTTTGGGTATGGAGGCATGATGACTCCTTATTCTCCCTTTTCATTTGGTGGGATTCATATCCCTCAACCAACTCTTACGATAGGAGGTTGGAATCTTCCTTCATATGGATCCAATATTATCTTCACTTTTCCAGGAGCGAGTGCTCAAATGGGTAGTCATTCTACTTATTACATCTCGTCCATCTATCCTTCTTCCACTATGCCGATTCCTATGAACTATTTCCCATGGAGGACCTTCTTCTGTCCTCTAGTGTTTCATCTGGGGGGACTCAATTTTATATTATAGCCAACCCACTTCACAAAGTTCCTTCATCTAGGGGCAACATATATCCTCACCTGAGTAACCCTTGTCATGTCACATTCTCTTCACAAACAACTTCCTCAGTGACGATGCCTTTACAACCCTTTGTGAATCAGTTTTGAGGAGGATACTATCATGTTGAAAAGAGCCATGGTGTATACCAGAACCCTTCATGGCCCGCAATTTCTCACAACCAGTCTTTCCTAGAACCTTGGTCTCAAATGCTGCAACCAGTCGCCTCCAGTCATGATGGAAGGAGAAGTCTAGTCGCTATGGGTCATACTGTAATTATATCACCAACCTCTTCTATTCATGTTGGATACATGCCGACAACCTATGAAAGACATGTTGAATTCCAACAACCAACCATTGGAAGTCATGCTGGTGAAATAACTCTAGTTACTACTAGTCACACTGCACATACATCGCCAACCTCTACTATTCATGTTGGGGATTCATAACCAACCTCTACAAGTCACGTTGGATATCTGTTACTAGCCTCTACAAGTCATGATGGGAGCATGTCACCAACCACTTCAAGTCATGTTGGGGGAATTCATATGATTCAAAAGCCTAGACTTATAAGACATAAGCCCAAGTCCATTTGTAGGCTTTGCAAAGAAGATCACCTTACGTGTGTGTTCCCTGCTATTGTTGTGGTACAAGAAGCATGGTCTTGGCATAACAATGCAAACGTTAGCATAACATCAACATGAAATTAGCATGACGATGTGGCAACACTATAAGCTTCCAAATGTCACATTGTTTTGGCACTTTCAGGGGTCCATGTGGACCAGTAAAAATGTGCCATGTGGCATCCATACAGGTGCCACGTGAAAGTACGAATGTTCACGTGTCGATTGGCATGGTTGTAGAGTTTTGACATCAGCAAAGTGGTTGGACCATACATAATGTTTATGGGGCAGTATTTCACTGACGGAGCAAGTGGTGTGTTGACTGACTGGGTAGTATGACGTTGATGTGATTGTAAGGTGATGATATCAATAGAGTGGCTTGACCATATAGAATGTTGATGTGGTAGTATGACATTGATGCAACAAGTGACATGTCAGATGACTGGGAAGCACAATGATGATGTGAGAAATTCGAGGTGGCAGTATGAAAATGATGTCACCAGGGTGATTGGGTCGTTGACTGGGAAGTATAGCGTTGATGTGGAAATACCACAGGTTTCCACGTGTTAGGTGGATTTGTCCTTTTTAGGGGTCCACAGGGACCAGTAAAAAAAGTGCCACATGGAATAGTATGGATTCCATGTGGAAGTATGGTAGTATACGTGGAAGTCATGTCATTGGATGACTAGGACAACATATGGAACTAACGTGACATACACGTGACAATTGATCAGACTATTGACTAGACACATGAAACCAATCTAGAGGTGACACATGGCCCAACCACAGGGCACCACATGGCACCCCGTGGATGCCTAGTGAGGGTTGGGAACCAAAATTCAAAAAAATAAAAAAAATTGGCCACCGAACCCGGCGACCGGACCAGCCGACGAAAAACGAATGGAACACCAAAAATGGTGGTCAACTATTGGACATTTGGTGTGAGGCTAAATTTGGTGGGAGTTTAGAAGAAATAAAAAATGGAACATTGTTATAGTTTGAAAGTGTATGTTATAACCACATGCCATATGGGGAGGCCACAGGGTTTGACCCCCTGACCTCCCCCAAAGCTATCAACACCCTAACCAATGATCCATAAGTGGCCCTTTGTAATCTCTACCCACCTAATTCCACTTAAAACGTGATTTTTTTCCATCCGATGGGAGTACATGTGTAGGCCTATACATGAGCACATTTTGTGATGCAACATTGCATTTAATGCAGAGTAGGACCTCTATGTGGAATGAAAAATGAGGCAGAGAGATCATAAGGGGGTCTAGAAGTCACACTAACAAAATTTGATAAAATTATAGTCAGTTTTGCACGATTCCTCATTACAAATTCAATGGCACAGTCCATTTTATGATCTTAGCAACATATTTCTAGGGCTCAATGAAAAATCCCATGCTTTCCATTAATTTTTTGGAACACTTTACAAGGAAGATTTGAAACTTTTACAAATGGTCAAGTTTATAGTCAAAAGTTGTAAAAAGAAGAGACAAACCTATCGGTGTTGTGTACGCTGAGATTTGACCAGCCAGTTGAGCACCTTGACACAAACACCAATTTAACTTTCATGCATTTATGTTTTTTTCCTCTTTTTGGAAATTTGCAAGAGGATGAATGTATGTTGCAGATTCTAGTGATCTTTGAGTGTTGTAGTAATGCAACAAGATTTGAATTATTGAAATAAATTCATTGTTTGAGCCTTACACACAAACTGAGACGGTGCGGTAAGAGGCCATTTTGACACTTTGACAGAAAGTAGTCATGTTTACAACTAAAAGTCTTAGAATTGCGAGACAAGTATGATAATGATGGAATTTTCATTATTTATTATGTTGCACATGTTTGCAATGGGGGGTTTTAAAAACCACCAGTGCACATTTGGGGGGTATTTTCCTTATTGCTAATGTAAAAGGTTGTAATTGGCCACTCTTAAAGTGATGATGAGAGTGGGAGGCATTGTATTCTATGCCTAAACCTTGTAATCCTTGTTGGAAACATTATAATGGGTCTTGTAGCCACTATTGAGTGAGACATTGTTTTTCCTAGGCATATTTTGGAAACATTGTAATGGGTCTTGTAGCCATTGTTGAGTGAGAGGAATTGTTTTTCCTAGGTCTGTTTTGGCAACATTGTAATGGGTTTTGTAGCCACTGTTGGGTGATAGTAATTTTTTTTTCTAGTCCTGTTTGACAACATTGTAATGGGTCTTATAGCCACTATTGAGTGAGAGGCATTATTTTTCCTAAGGCATGTCTTGACAATCATTGTAAATTTGTTCATGAGTATTTTATAAACTCTTGGAAAGTATGGTACTCCTTTGAACAGTCGTAATCCATGTATTTTCAGCTATAGATTTGCATTGATTCAAGTTTTGGCATAGATATCCTCATTCTGAAATACAAAGGTGAAGGAGAAGAATGTGTGCCCTTTTAGAGAAAATTTTTATGTAGATCAAGGAACCATGTCCAAATTTTAATTGATGCAAGTGTTGCAATCGACATCGTGATTCTGAAGGTGAAGGAGAAGAAGGGTGGGGCCTTTCAGAGACATTTTTTATGTAGATCAAGGAATCATCTAGTAATTTCCATTGATACAAGTGTTGGCATTGACATCCTCATTCCGAGGTACACAATTTAAGGAGAATAAGAGTGGTTCTTTTTAGAGAAATTCGTTATGCATATCAAATAACGAGGAAGTGCATCGTGGATTGTAAGAATATTCCTAGAAGCTGGTTGTGGAGATTCAAGTCACAGTTTCTCTCTATACCTTTGGAGGACCTAAATTTATTTTTGTGGGGAGGTATGATCCAGGAGGATCTCCACACAATGAATCATTACTTTGCACACCATGGAGAAGATAATTAAAATGATACGTGATGATAGGTGACAAAGTTTAAAAGGAATGTTTAATGCTTCATATTTTAAGAATGATTAATATTTTTTATCATAATATGCTCATGTATTTTCATTCAATATGTACAAAGGAAATTAAAATTAAGTGAGAAAATCCAACTCACAAATTAGTTTCCTAGTTTTAAGGGGAAATTAGTTTTGTGTGAGAATCCACCTAACAAATTAATTTCATAATTCTAAGAGGAAGTTGGGAGTCTCATGAATTGGTTTGAGATTCTTCATAATTTTATCACAAGTGGTTCCATATTCTCGAGGGGAAGTTAAGTTTGGTTGAAATTCTTTCTCATATTTTTTCTTGAGTTGTTATTAGATCCTAAAATTGTGGATCTTGTCTCCTTGAACTATGCAGGAAGGGTAACTATATAAATTCCTTATGTAAGCATTGTAAATGGATGCCCTTGAAAGCCACTTTTGGCCCCTTTGAGATATATTTTCATTGAGAGGAATGTAGTCTTTATGGTGTCTGAAGAAATTTCACTTATGTGAGAGGATCAAGTTCTATGTGTAAGAGAAGGTGGCTCTAGGTTTTATCTTGGTAAGGAGCATGTGCCACAATTTGTGAGAATATTTCAACCCTCCAAAAGGAAGGACAATAAAGTGATTTGTATTCCAAGAGGATCCGAAGACATATCTAAGAGGTTCTCGTGAAATCCTTTAACAAATGGGTGCCAAATTTTATGCGTGAGTTTTGTTTGCATTGTTTATTTATTTATTAAGTTTTGTTTTGCACATAATGATGCCAGTTTTCTCATGTCAATTTGCATTGCTTGATAATGTTTTGCTCATGTTCCCATGAAATTAAGCATAAGTAAAAGGTCCTCATTGTAGGATTTTTGTAGAGAAAGACCTCATATAAATCCTGTATCATGTAGTTAGTAATACTTTTAATTTATCGAAACTATCTTGACATTTTTGAGACGAAATAAAATTCACTCCCTTTTTCTGTAATGATGTAATGGGATAGGCAATTTTGGAAAATCTTTCAATAAACCATCAGTAATAACCTGTAATTCCCATGAATGATCGTATATCTACTATTTTCTTAGGTACAAGCCATTCCATAACATATTTAACATTTTCTCGTTCCACTACAAATCCATCTTCTGATATTACATGTCCCAAATACTGTATTTTTCTTTCATAAAAGTTGCATTTGTCGAACTTAGCATATATCCTATGTTCTCTTAGAGTTTGTAATACTATTTTCAAATGTTTCTCATGTTCATATTCTAACTTCAAATAGATTATTATATCATCAATAAATGTCAAAACAAATTTATATAAGTATTGGTTGAATATATTATTCATTAGGAACATGAAATTCATTGGTGCATTAGTAAGTCCAAAGGGAATTTCCACAAACTCATAATGTCCATAACGTGTTCTAAAATTTGTCTTATTGATATCTTCATCCTTTATTATTATTTGGTGATAATCAGATCTAAAATCCAATTTAGAAAATATTTTTTCTCCTCCAACACGGTCAAATAGATCATTAATCCTGGGTAATGGATACTTCTTTTTAATTTTCATTTTATTCAATTGACGATAATCGATGCACAACCAAAGACTTCCATCTTTCTTTTTGACAAATAACATCGGTGCTCCCAATGGAAAAGTTATTGGTCTAATGTATCCTATATCCAATAATTCTTGTAGCTGGATCTTTAAATCAATCGACTCAAGGATACTCATTTTGTATGGCACCTTCAATGTCGGTGCAGATCCAGGTAATAAATCAATAGAAAAATCTATCTCCCTTTTCAAAGGTAACTCGGGTATTTCTTTTGAAAATACATCTCGAAATTCTTGAAGCACATCACAATCTTCTAACTTTGGTTTTCTTTCTTCATTTAGAAAAATTTTCACCTGAATGGCATATATCCTGCAACCTTTACTAATGCATTTCTTAAATTGTAAGGATGGTATTTGTCTTATAGAGATAGGTTTTCTAGTTCTTTTCACTATTCTTTTTACTCCACTTTCATCTTTGTAGGTAAATGATTTTTCATAACAATTTATTACAAATTTATGTTTCTCTAACCAGTTCATGGATATAAGTATGTCGTATGATCCTAAAGGTAATACGTTTAAATTTATCTTTGTATCATGACATTTATTTCCAACTTACAGTGATAGATAAACTCAATTACTTTTCTTTTTGTACATGTTGCTAATTGTGCCAGCTATGTTTTAGAAAAAAAATTCCTTTTCCATATTGTAATATTATACCAATGATGGAGTAACATAGCTTAGACTTTCTCCTGGGTCTATTAAAATAGAATTTTTTTTTTCATAAATGTTACCTTCAATTTCCACAATGGTAGATTGATGATTTTCTTGTCTGCCATCTATAGAAGCATTGATTCTATGAATAAATTTTCCAATGTCTCCAACTATTGAAGCTTCTTGTATATTATGACTTGTTCTGTTTGCAGAGTTTATATGTGGACAATTCCTCAAAAAATGTGGTTCACCACATCCCCAAAATATTAAGGGTTCTCTAGGATTATTATCTTCTTTCTTGAATCCCAAGTTAACTTATTTGTTTCCTTGTGGAAAATGTGGTGAATTATTGTGAAATTTGTTTTCTTGATATCCTTTGGACATATTATGAAATGGTGATGGTCTGAAAGATTTCATTATCTGGTTGAGTTTCTCTTGTTTCTTTTCTCTACATGCTTTTATATTTTCAGACTATTTCTTGTACTATTCATAACATATTCTAGCCTTTTACAACACTTCATTAAACTTATTTGGATTATCAAACTCTATTATGTATTTATAT
This sequence comes from Picea mariana, assembly GCA_032191745.1. NCBI lineage: Eukaryota > Viridiplantae > Streptophyta > Pinopsida > Pinales > Pinaceae > Picea > Picea mariana. Next base: position 501,841 of record JASDQU010103788.1, on the reverse strand, counting down.
GATTGAGGTAAACAAATTAAAAATCTCTAAACTTTCACCTTTTCATCCTTGATTTAAGATACAAACCTTAACATCTCTAGGAATTTAGTAATCAAACCTTCAATGGACAAATGTCCTAAGTTTAACTCATAAAATTATTTGGTTTTTCTTTCATAATATCTTTTGGATAGATATTGTTTCTTAAAATATTTCTTAAAATCTGTCCATTCTATTTTCTTTTCCTTTCAACCAGTGTCTAACTTTAAATCCTGCCACAACATACTATATGTACCCTTTAGGTTATAGATGACCATCCTTACTTTCATATTACTACAATAATTGTGAATATGAAAGTATTTCTTTATGTCAAGTAACCACGCTTCCACCTCTTCACCATTTTTGGACTCTCCATCAAAAGTTGAAGGTTTTTTTTTCTTAAATTTTCAATCTAAGTGATCCATCTATTTTTTTTCTCTAATGTAGAGACTCTATTTTCAGTCATCTGTGTATCATTAGAATAAATGCTTTCTTTCCTAGTTCCTTTGCTTGAATATTTTGGATTAGTTTTTGTTAAATTGTTAAATTTCTTAATATTTATGTTGCATTGTAACGTTCTTGAAGGTTTATGTTGCATTGAATATTTTTCATTGAGACTTTCCTTTATGGTTATTTTGAATTGTAGAATTTGTATTGCCACATTAATGTCTATGTCAGATTGTGATACTCATCAAATGTCTTGTCACATTACAATCCTCACTAATAGTTGTGTTGCATTGTGATGTTAATGAAATGTGATGTCACATTGTGACATTAATAAAGAGTTTTGTCAAATTGTGACATTCATCAACAATTATGTTGTATTGTGACATTTGTAAATTATTATTACAAATTACAACATTCTAAAATGGTTATGCTCGACTGCGACATTCCTTAATGGTTATTTTAGATTCCAGCATGCATATGGTGGTGTCAATTAATATGTCACATTGTGATGTTATCATTGATCAACATTGACTTTCCCAATCCCAAATGGTTGTGTTGCATTATGACGGTCATGAGGGCTATGTCACTCTAATATTAATTGACTTTGGTTTGCCAGTGTCCATCATGGTTCACTATGGTGTTTGATTGTGGTTGGACATGATTAATGGTTTGATAATATTATTTATATTTATGAGTTTATCAAATTTGATGTCTCATTGTGACATTCATCAATGGTTTTGTCACTTTATAACATTCATCAAGGGTTTTTTTGTAGAGTTTATAAAAGTTGATATCGCATTGCGATAATCATCAAGGTTGTTATCACATTGCAACATGGCTATGTTGGATTGTGACATTACTTAACAATTATTTCATATTGCAAAATGAATATGGTGTCATCAATGGCTATGTCACATTGCAACATTCAAAAAATTTCATGTCACATTGTAATGTTCAATAAACGTTTTGTCTCATTGTGACGTTAATGAAATGTGATGTCACATTGTGACATTCATCAACAATTATGTTGGATTGTGACGTTTGTAAATGGTTATTTCATGTTATGACATCCATACTACCATGTTAATTGCTATGTCATATCTTGGTGTTTATCAAATGTCATATCACATTACAATGTCCATTAAGGGTTTTTTTGGCATTGTGACATTCATCAAATGTGATGTCATATTCTAACATTCATTAACTGTCTTCTCGCATTGCAACATTCATAGAGTGTTATGATGGGTTGTGGCATTATTCAATGGTGATGATGGATTTTGACATTCGTTTTGGTTTACTTAATGTTAAATTGTTGAATTGTTTAATATTTATCTTGCATTGTAACATTCTTGAAGGTTTATGTTGCATTCAATAGTTTGCATTGAAAATTTCCTTTATGGTTATTTTGAATTGTAGAATTTATCTTTCCATATTGATTAATCCAACAGGCATACACCTATTGAAAAGGACCATAATAAATGGGATTTTAATTACAAAATTGATTTCTATAGACAGATTTGATGTGCTTATAATATTTTTAGTTGTCACAAGAAATGAAAGGATAAGATTTCAAGGATTAACTTTCTTGCATGAATAAACATAGTCATTCATCATTAAAAATGGTGATTAGAGTGATTATAATAATAATGATCCATCATTTTATTAATTCCCAAATAAGTTACTACCCCTAGGGTTTTTTAATATGTGTGGTTTTCATTTAAGTTTTTTAATGCATCGTTTTTACTATTAGTGAGTCACGTTTAGAAGGTTAGCATGTCGAATCCATTACAAGAAAGGAGAGAGATACATTGAGGTGAATTTACCAAGTGTACATGTCGAATACGTTACCATAAAGAGCAAAGATGCATGAAGAATGTGATGTTTCATTATCTAGCAAAAATCATCAAACAAAGAAGAATAGAAACAAAATTCATTTCCATTATGTCCCCTTCAATGGCACAAACAAATGCAATAGCCAAAATATAGACTGCTTGAAAATATTCAAAGGCCACCCACATATACACAAAATCAAACCAATAAGGAGGGTCATTATTTATTTTGGGTTTGTCTGCCAATGATAACTAAATCCCTATCTTAAAAGCCACAAAATATGTCTTCCATAACTAGGAGCATTGTAAGCTTTCAATAAGGTTTGAAAAGATGCAACCATGCTGATATTTTTTGTTTCTTTAAATAAATTAGAGTTCATTCCTTTTACCATGCATAAAGTTTATGTCATTGTTAATAACCATGTTTATCCATATGAACAGGTCCCTCGTAGCCCCATTTTATTCGATCTCACTTACAATGGATTCAAATCATTCTAATGAACTTCAATGGGAAAACTCATAAGGGAAATTCATAATATGTAGAAATTGACTTGATTCAATTATCCAATGGTGCCCATGATCTCCTAGGAGGTGGAAAACAAAATTAAGAGATCAAGATATTTTGAGAATATCAAATGAAATTTTTTATTGTTCTTTGTGATGCTCTCATGCCTTCGCCTTCTCTAGATTTGGATGGAATCTCAAATTGTAATAATGTGCATGATAATGATGAATTTCAATAGTTTTATGGAGTTTCAAACTCTTCTCTCGGAATCCCTTATCATGTAATATATTTAGTATTATCTTATGATGAAAATATATTTATTCATAACCTCTTATTTAGGGTTTAGGTCGAATTCAAAAATTGAATGCATACTACATGAAGTTAATATGTACAAATAATTTCTGTGAATTTTACTGATTACCAAAATAAGGGCTTGAAATTCAAAAGTCTCTTTCCTGGTTAGTGAAAGAAATTAGAAAATAGAATTTTATGAGGCTCTAAGTCCATTTTGCGAGTTTTTGACAATTTAAATGGAAGAAATTGAGATAGTATAAATTTTAAAAATGGACTTAAAACCAACACACAAAGAGATGATAATTGAGCTAAAATCTATTTTAGTTAGTGTATATCTATTGAAAATTTAGAGCATCAATTCAACTCTCTTTTTTCAAAATTTATTTTGATATTAAGTTTTGGGATGCAAATTTTAAATACCCAAATGCAATGCAAAATGTACAACAAATTTGGCATGATTTTTTCCTTCCTTTTGTTATCATATCCTATCGACATTTATCAGCCATAAATTATGTGGTTGTTCTAGTTTATGGTTATTTCAAATTGTAGCATTTATCTTGCCACATTAATGGCTATGTCAAATTACAACATTTGTCAAATGTCCTATCACCTTACAATCTTCATTAAATGTTTTGTTTCATTGTTATGTTAATAAAATGTGATGTCACATTGCGACATTGATAAAGAATTTTGTCAGAATGTGGCATTCATCAATGATTATGGTGGATTGTGACATCCGTAAATTGTTATTAAAGATTAAAACATTACAACATGTTTGTGCTAGACTACGACATTCCTTAATGGCAATTCTAGATTGCAACATGCATATGGTGCCATCAATGGTTGAGTCATATTGTGATGTTGAATAAGTGTTTTGTCTCATTGTGATATTAATGAAATGTGATTTCACATTGTTACATTCATAAATATTTTTTCACATTATTACCTTTATCAATGATTATGTTGGATTGTGACATTCATAAATGGTTAGTTCATATTATGACATCCATATTTCCACGTTAATGACTATGTCATATTACAGTGTCTGTCAAATTTCATATTACATTGCAATGTTCATCAAGGGCTTGTTGCATTGTGATATTCATCAAATGTCATGTCACATTATGACATTCATTAAGTGTTTTGTCGCAATTCAACATTCATGAAGGGCTATATTTGGTTGTGACATTCTTCAATGGTGATAAAGGATTGTGACATTCATTTTGGCTCACTTTATGTTAAATTGTTGCATTGCTTAGTATTTTTGTTGCATTATAATGTTCTTGAACATTTATGTTGCATTGAGTAACTTGCATTGTGAATTTCCTTTATGGTTATTTCGTATTGTAGCATTTATCTTTCGATGTTAATGGTTGTGTCATATAGTAACATTCATAAAATGATATTTCACATTACAATCTTCATTAAGGGTTTTGTGGCATTGTGATGTCACATTTCAACATTAATAAAGAATTTTGTCATATTGTGAAATTCATCAACGATTATGTTGGATTGTGACATTCATAAACCATTATTACATATTACAACATTCATCCATATTTCCATGTAAATGGCTAGGTGATATTGCGATGTTCATGAAATGTCATGTCACATTGCAATGTTTATTAAGGGTTTTGTTGCACTGTATTTTTCATGAAATTTGATGTCACATTATGACAAAAATTAGTGTTTTGTCACATTGCAATCTTCATCAAGGTTTATGTTGGGTTGTGAAATTATTCAATGCGTATGTCATATTATGACATTCATTTTGTCTTATTTTATGTTAAATTGTTACAATCCTTAATATGTATGTTGCATTGTAAAGTTCATCAATAGCTATGTTGCATTGTGGTTGGTCAGGGTTAATGGTATATAAATATTACTAATAGTTATGTGACATTACAGAATGTATCAAAGGTGATGTCACATTATTTTTTTCATAACGTTAACTTTCGTTCACCTTGGTTAAACATGATCTATTATGGCTGAATTTGGTTAAGCATGGTTGTTTATGTCAAATTGTTCCAATCCTTAATGGCCATTTCAGATTTTAACATTCATCTTTGCATGTTAATGTGTATGTCACATTGGGGGCTTCATCAAATGTCTTGCTACATTGCAATGTTGATTAACAGTTTTGTCACATTATGACATTCGTTGAATGTGATGTTGCATTGTGACATTGATTAAGGTTTTTTTTTGCATTTCAACATTCATCAAGGGTTTTGGTTGGGGTTTTATTGTGTTGTCACATTGTTAAATGGTTATTTCTAATTGTAACATTCATTTAAAAGAAAATTATAAGATTTTATTTATTTATAAATTAATACAAATATTAAAAAATATTTAACATCTATAAAAATGAATGATAAAATAAAATAAAATTATGAACCATAAATATGAAGAACTTATAAATTGCATATAAGTAATTATTTATTTATATTTGAATAGGAGGTAGAGTATGAAAAAATTGAATTTATTTTGAACATTTATTTGAAATATTGATTGTCATATATGTTTTATATTAAAATAATTGATTGTTATATATGTGACATGAAAGAATGGGTGCTCAGATTATGCATATTATAATGTTGTATTTTTGTTGACATTTCTTTTTCTTGCAATATTAATGCATTTGTTAAGGAATGGATATAACTTCATAATTTCAAAATTAATAAAAAAAAAATAATTGTATATTTCAAAAGTCATATTTTTACACCATATTCAAATTCATTGTAAAAATGCATTAAATAATTTTATTTTATTTTCATTTTCATTTTTACATTACTAGTTCCCTTAAACTATAACTACAACTTCAAATCTTCTAGATTTCAATATTATACTTGATTACTTATCATCATAAATATTTTAAATTTCAATATTATATTTTCTTACTTATCACCATAATGTGGGAATCCATATGGAAATTAAACCTTTCCATGTTAGTGAAATTATCATTTTCATGGGTTATGTACTGTAAGAGATCTCCACATAATCGAATCATGCATATAATAACGTGTTTCCTTTTTAAAGTTTACATATATTAAAGAGTGATACAAAAGAACAACCACTTTAAGGATAAATAATTGAATCGTCTTCCTTGTTTGTGCATTTTTATAATATCCATGAATGAATGATTTAATTTCATGTCATCAACTCATATAGTTATTCATGTCGCCCTCTAGAATTTCTCTGAAATGGAAATTTTTTATGATGATGAATATTTTAATATGGAGAATATGCTTGGCATCGACAATTATAAATATAGCTCATAAGACTCTTCATGGTTTTCTCCCAATTATACGATATTATTACGCCTATCAACGTAAATATACATTAAATTAAAAAATAAAAAATTAAATATTATGAATTTATCGTCTTAGAAATTGATAAATCTATGTTAATATGCTTTAAAAAAAAATCCTTTAATAAATCTTATTTATGAGGGTGACAATTTAATAAAAATTAAATATCTATGATAATGGTAGCTCGGTAAATGATTGCCACGATTTTTTGTGTTTTCTTTTAAAAGGATTGAAACTCCATGCAAGGTCGTGTGATATGTAATTTTTTTTTCCAACAATGAATGAGATAGGTATATAGTTACACATTTATTTGAGTGGTTTATATACTTTATTAAGTTTGCCAAAAAAACTCTAGTCATATTAAAAATATTTGAGAACACTATTTCTTGCGTGAAAGATTGAAACATCTTTGAAATAAGGAATATCAAAATTGTTAACATAAAATATTGTGATTCCCAATCTTGTAAATTTCAAATTTCACACTTTTTTTTTTTTAATTGATATCAAATTTTTATAGTCAAAATTTATGGTATTAATTTATTAATATAATTTTATAATTGTTGGAAGATTGGTTATTGTCATTGATGTCAATTCTAGTCATTGGTTTTGGACCGCAAGATTGATGAAGGTATTTGGACATGAAGGACAATGTACATGCATAAACAAAACCCATGGATGGATAGTATACATCATGTTGTTTCCAGTAGTAGGTCGCATGTCATGTGGATCCTCATGGTTGAGGAGAAATAAATTTTTGAAGATGACAAAGTGAATTGAAGAAGGAAGTACATGTAGGCCCTGAAGATAATTAAAGAAAAGAATTACAAAATAATAAAGTGTGACGTTGGCCCTAATGTTTTAATCTAAGTGACATAAATGGTATAAATAAATATTATTATACATTTATTTGATACACAAGTCAAATTTCAGAGGAAATCAGAAGTAAAGAAGGCCGGATTTCAAAGGAGGATGAAGTCTTTTGGTCATGTGTTCTAAGGTATGTTATTTACAGGTCATCTTACCATTTTCGCTATAACATTTTTTCTAGAACGATTCAGATGGTGAAATTGTTATGGTATTCAGAAGACATATCAAGGTACCTGTGGTAAACGTTTCAGCTCTTGATTCACTATAAGTATGGAGATACACTCTGTAGAAGATAGGGTTTTTGACCAGTCTTGAAGCTAGTCAATAAACAGGTGTTACGAGTAAAATAATCATAACTTATTCATAGAGAATCGAAATGAAGTGGGACAAAGGAAATAGTACGAACGTTAGTTTCTTGTGTGCACGTTTCAGGGTCTGATATTAAAAATTGAGCGTGGGGCATTCTGTACAAGTTTACTCTCCTGAATAAACCAAAATTGAATAAAGTCTATCGTTCTTCCTATAACTTCTTTTAGGGAAGGATTCAAGGAGTGAAACTTGGAGAAGTTTCAAATAATACATTGAGTAATATTATCTACAGTATCTGAGTATTCCAAGAATTGAAGAATTACATAAGTTGAAGAAGTATCAGGAAGCATTATCAGGCTCTATGTGATGGTTGGTTGATGGCGATGATTTAATATAAAGTTTTATTATCTCTCATATATTATTGGGTGGAAGGAAGGGGAAAGGATGGAGAGGTCAACCCTCTCTTGATATTGGAGTATTGTATTTTCCTCTTGGAGGTTTATCCCTCCCTTTATATTTGGAAGCTGTAGCTACCGTTGGAGGTCATTACCTCGCTTGAACAATAACTATTGATTATTTCTCATATATTGTGCACGGTGTATTGTGGTGTATTGGTGTAACTCTTATACTATTGTTCATTACTCAATGGATATAATTGAATAGTTTAAGTATAAGTTGAAAAATGATTTATATTTTACTTGATACTGATTCACCCCCCTCTCAGTATCAACAATTGGTATCAGAGCGGGTTACCTTTAGTACAGTTTAACCACTGAAAGGAAGATCCTAAGAAGAAATGTAAGACAAAATTCCAAATGGGATTCCACCATTTGATGGAAGCAATTTTGAATATTGGAGTAACAGAATGGAAAATTATTTGAAATCTTTGGGGCAGATGTTTGGTTCTCAATTTCTTCAGGATACAATGCTTTGAAGAAACCAAAGAATGCAACTTAGAAGGAAGCAAAAGAGAACAACAAATTGGAAATAGATACCATCCTAGATGGATTGACAGATTCAGTGAAATCCAAGGTGGGATCATGTGCATCATCAAAAGATATTTGGGGCAAGCTACAATACCTTTATGCATGAGAAGAAGAAGAAGAAGAAGAAGAAGAAAATCATGAAGAAAATATTATTCAACAAGAACATGAGAATCTTAAAAAAATGAAGCATGCTGAGATTGAAAATAGCAAGCTCAAATACATGCATAGAAAACTAAGAAGTGAATTGGGTAGTTGTGAAAATGCAATTGTAATCTTGAAGAAACAATTAGAAGACTTTGAGAAACTAAGAGAATAAAACATTTCCTTGAAAACTCTACTCGAAGAAGAAAGAAGAATAGAAGAAGTAAGGAATGTTCAAATGATGAAGAAAGAAGAAGATTGTGAGAAACTTGATCGAGAAGTTGTCTTATTGAGGAAGATATTAAGAAACTCTCAAGTGCCAAAAGACTTAACACATCTTGGATGCATGGGTGAAACTTCATACAAAGAAGATGAAAATACCAACAAGAAGGTTGAAGAAAGAGCTATACAGACAGTTGATGAGAAGTGGACCAAGATACCAGAAAGAAGGAATGATTACAAAAGAGATGAATATCCAAGAAGACCTCCTACCTTCAGAAATCAAGAATCTTCAATCAGTATGAAGGAAACCACATAAGAGTAGATCATGAACCCAAATGGATTACATCACAAAGAAGACCACTTACTCCAAGGTATCAAAATTTCTTTCTTGTTCATTGTAATACATGCAAAAAATTTGGACATAAGGAAATTAATTGCAGAATCAATGAAAGGAACAAATACGAAAGAACATGAATGGTGTAAATAGAAGATATGGAAATAATCATGGATTTGTCAACAGAAGTTATAATTCATTTTCCCCATTGATGGACACAAATATTGTATGCTACAATTGTAATTATCTTGGTCACAAAGCACGAGATTGCAGATATATGAATCAAGATGTCCCTATGCCAAACATAGTATGGAGAAGGAAAGAGATTCCAGACAATGAATATTGTCGAATAACATTAACCATCGAACAATGTAAAGAAGAAGATGAATGGTACATAGACAGTGGATGTTCTTCAGACATGACCGGGGATCAAGAAAAATTCATCATCTTGAAGAGAAACGGTGGCAATGTTGCATTTGGAGATGACTCATCTGCCAAAGCACTTGGAGAATGTGTAGTAGAGCTTGGAATAAAAAATGTAAAAGAAAAGAATGTCCATTGATTGAAGACTTGAACCATAATCTACTCAGTGTCAGTAAAATGTGTGATCAAGGATACACTCTTGCATTTGACTTCCAAAAAATGTAAAATCAGAGAAAATAATTCAGGAATATTGGTTTCAACTGCAACAAGAAGACTGAAAAACATATTCATCCTAGACATGAAGAAGAGAGAGAAGACATAAGCAACAAAAAATGATTCTAAGGAAGACAAAGTCCCAAAGACCAAAAATAAGGATGAAGTATTATTGAGTGCCACATGTTCAGAGGGAGCAGCCCCAAAGAAGAGAGTTACCATTTGTCATTAAACTCAGGGGGTGGAGCCCTACCCTTTTCCATTGATTTCAAAGGGGGAGATAAATTTGGATCAGGATGATAGGGGGAGCATGGGTGTTTCCATCAATGAAAAATGGGGATATTGTTGGATGATTGGTTGTTGTCATTGATGTCAACCCTAGTCATTGGTTTTGGACCACAATATTGATGAAGGTATTTGGACATGAAGGACAATGTACATGTAGAAAAAAAATCCATGGATGGATAGTATACATCATGTTGTCTATGGTGGTAGGTGGCATGTCACATGGATCCTCATGGTAGATGAGAAATGAATTTTTGAATATGAAAAATGGAATTGAAGAAGGAAGTACATGTAGGCCCTGAAGATAATTAAAGAAAAGAATTACAAAATAAGAAAGTGTCAGGTTAGCCCTAATGTTAAAAGGAAGTGACATAAATGGTATAAATAAATATAATTATACATTCATTTTATACACATGTATAATTTTAGAGGAAATCAAAAGTAAAGAAGGCCGGATTTCAAGAGAGGATGAAGTATTTTGGTGATGTGTTCTAAGGTATGTTATTTATAGATTATCTTACTATTTTCGCTATAACGTTTTTTATAGAATGACTCAGATGGTGAAATTGATATGGTATTGATAATACATATCAAGGTACCTATGGTAAACGTTTCATCTCTTGATTCGCTATAATTATGGAGATACACTCTGTGGAAGTTAGGGTTTTTTACCATTCCAGAAGCTAGTCAATAAACAGGTGTTTTGGGTAAAATAGTAATAACTTCTTCATAGAGAAAACAAATGAAGTGGGACTAATTTCATTGGAAATATTATGAATTGTAGTTTCTTGTGTGTGATTTTCATAAACTGATGTTAAAAATTGTGTGCAGGGCATTATGTGCAAGTTTGCTTTCCTGAATAAACCAAAATTGAATAAAGTCTACCATTCTTTCTATAACTTATTTCAGGGGAGGATTCAAAGAGTGAAACTTGGATAAGTTTGAGAGAATACATTGAGTAATATTATCTATAGTATCTGATTATTCCAAGAATTGAAGAATTACATAAGTTGAAGAAGTCTTGGGATGCCTTACCAGGGTCTATGTGATGGTTGGTTGATGGTGATGATTTAATGTAAAGTTTTATTATCTCTCATATATTATTGGGTGGAAGGAAGGGGAAAGGATGGAGAGGTAAACCCTCTCTTGATATTGGAATTTTATCTTCCTCTTGGAGGTTTATCCCTCCCTTTATATTTGGAATCTTTAGCTACCATTGGAATTCATTGCTTCCCTTGAACAATAACTATTGATTATTTATCATCTATTGTGCATGGTGTATTGTGGTGTATTGTTGTAACTCTTATACCATTTTTCATTTCTCATTGGATATAATTGAGTGGTTTAAGTATAATTTGAAAAAATATTTAAATTGTACTTGATACTGATTCACCCCCCTCTCAGTATCAACAGTAACAACCCTTCCTTATGAAAACCGAAATTATTTTATTTATTTTTCCATAGGAGTATACATTACAATTAATAATGACAACATTGGCACCTCATATGACATATTAATTAACAATATTAACACAGTAACAATTTGCACGACATAATATGGCACAACATGGTAGTGAAATATGATACATATATCGACACATTAACATAATAACCAACTTCCCATAACCATAGAATTATTTTAATAATGACACATTACAACATAAACCACAAATCTCTCAATAAGTCACTTAAGGAAAATCATCAGTCAACATCAAGATAATTCCTTACAGTGATGGGTCTAATAGATCTACTCAATCTATCCTACAGGTAATGATTAAGTGAAATTCGTACAAGGTAGAGCTATATAAAAATTAAGAATCACAAGCGCAATTACAATCAACGAGTCTAAGCTAAACTCAGGTCTAAGGGATCCATACGAATATCAATCATCACCTGTCATGAAGGACATCATGTTACCTTACATAACTAAGTAATTATAAAAGGATATCAACCATGATTAAACAATACCATAATTTAACATGCTACCCTTCATCATGTACCCATTTTATAAAACTAAGATAAATAAAAAAGGCCAATAAATAACCATTCAACAACTTACATACCCATTAAAGAAAACTCAAGGAAGGCCTTAACTTATTCTTCCATCATTACAGTGCATTTACTTTTCTCAATTCATTAAGAAATTAAAATGACCAATTTGTTGTAACACTAACAGATAATTAGATGTTAATCCACATTGCATGTTAAGAATCCAAGGGAAGAGTTCTGGAATTTATTCCAACTCAAAACCTACAAATAAGATTTAGTTCTCAATATGAAACTTAATCTGATCCTTAATCCGGACCTTCATCCGATCCTCCATCCGGATTTTCATCTAGTCCTCCATCTAGACCCTATTACAGAACAATTTTTGATAATGAAAAATTTCGAAATAAAAAGAAAACATGTAGCAGGAAATTGGTATGGGTAATAATTTCAACCGAAAGGGAAGAGGTCAAAGGTAAGGAAACATCAATCTAGGTGTTCGAGGCTAACAACAAGACCACAAGGATTGCCAATGAAGTGAATTTGATGGACATATCATGAGATTCCTGTAGAAATTAACATAGTTTTAAAAAGTTTTAGCAAACATATAGGGGATTTCTTAAAGTGTAGTACATACATAGATTTTCCAATAACTCCTATAGATTGAATTGTACTCAATAATAAGAAAAATGAAATGATTCCTGATCGACAACTAAATACCCAAATGAATATGGGATTCCAGCAGAGAGGGATGACAATCAATACATAGAGATAAACCCTAGCAGGTTATACCAAAAACACAGAGTTATTGATGAATCTCAAAAAAATCCTGATGAAGGAAGCTAGGAGAATTTTAATGGCCATACTCAGAGATAAATCAAGGAAATAAAATCGCCAGGAAGGAAACAAAATCTGGGAAATTTTAAGTGCCAAACATAGAGAGTAAACCAGGAATAAAAATGTCAAGACAGAACGAATACAGGGTGAATTTACAATTTAATATCAAGTTGTGAGTCAATCTTGCACCACGGGTTGATTCCAGTTAATCAATATACACAAAATTTCCTTAACAACAGAACGAAATATAAAAATCGAATTTATCAACAAAATTGAGCATTGCATCTAGATTTCCTTTAAGACAAAAATTATCTTTAGAACTGTACAAGACATGGGTAACAAAAACATAAATCAAATCTTAAAACTCAAAAAGTGCTCGCAAGTGTCAACAATTCACTAGATTTTTCCTAACCCAACTCAACTCAAGGCGTTAGGGAATCAATACAAATGATTAAGTGTGAAAAGGGGAAGCCAGACATGAACAAGTTAAAGAAACCATAAATAAAAGAGAGACATTTTTCATACAAAACTTAGTCTGAAACATGATCCCACTCTTGATCGGGCCCTCGATCCGACCCTTCATCTGGCCTTTCATCCAACACTAATTTTATGAAAAATTCAAAATTAAAAAAATATCACAAGCAGCAAAAATGAAAAGCATAACGGATGGGAAGCAATTTAATACTGAGTTTCTCATTGATGTAGAAATGTATAGGTAGGTTCATCCTTCAATAATCTTGAGGGAGTAATCAAATTTTGATGTAGAGGAAATAAAGAAAGAAACAACAACAAATTTGTTGGGTTGTTCAATAGTTGGGAAAAGCTCAAAACGACACACCAGTAAGCAACAGGGTTCAATGCACAACCCAAAAAATAAGAGGAGGGAAGGGACAATAAATAACCCAGAGGTGCTTAGGAAGGTTGAGCTAAAGATGCAGCCCCAAATCGTTCTACAAATTAATTACTTTGAAAATAAAATTAAAAAAATAGCACAACAGAACAAAAACGCTCAATAAATTATTGGTTGTATGTTAAAGACAACATCATAATTGTCACCATTATAGAGTTGTAACCCTTTACAACACTTAACCAGTTGAGAATCCCAAGATTTTCATTCTTGGGCAGCGTAAATCCCCAACAAATTCCATGCACAAGGGAATAAACACAGAGGGTTTATGGATGGAAAAACATAGAGATGAGGGAAACATTTGTGTGGGTTTTGTCTGGGTGTCCCTCAACAATCAGAGATGAGAAGGGAGGAAAATAAAATACCCATTAATACATGCAGAGTAAAATCAATATAGCGCCCAAGGGAAAATGCATACACAGAGTAAAAACCACGAAAGGATCAAATAAAATAACAGAGTCGAGTTGAAACGTTCTGGGCATATAAAAAAATTACAGAGTCTGAGGTAGAAAAAGGGTACAATATCAAAGTCTGGGAAACCCCAAGGGTATATTTTTGTATGTGAACTCTATCTGTAGATGGGAAAGGCTACATGAAGCAAAATAAAAGGACAAGGAACCCCTAAATTCACACACACGGATCCAAAAAACCATTACAATTCCATAACATATAATTTCTACATACAAAAACATTAAACTGTTTACGACATAAAATTTTAGAAATGTGTACCATAACCGAAGGGGAAAGACTCCAATGTTGGTTGTCCCACACTTTTTCTCCATCCAACTCATTGCTTGCTAATCATTGAGACCTCACCGGTACCTCCCAGCCAACGCTAGGGGTACTCTCCTTCCCCCTGAGCCCTCCAAGCTGCAAAGGGGCCAAGCACACAAACCATAGAATAAGGTAGCTCACATATTGCATTGCAAGGTTGAGCTACCACTTCTATCTGATATGGGTATCCCAAATCCCACAAGAAAAATTAGTCAAGTAAAAATATAGAAGCATAACCTTAAACTTCCCAAAAAGTGATCCATTCTTCTTCCCTTGCATTTTATTTTTTTGTTTCTTCTTAGTGACCTTTCCATTTTCACATTAAATCAATTTTATTAAAAATTAATTAGGCAATATTCTCCCTCGTACACTTTTCACCCAATCCCTTAGTTGCACAAAAAATTGATTTAATTAATTTAATTAAATTTCCAAATTCCCTCACCCACCTAAACGCATTCCTAAAAATGCTCATTGTTGTCCCTTATTCAGTCAATTTCCTTTAATGACTAACACTCTTCTTAAAGTTTATTTGAGTTCATTTTAGGAAAGTTCTCTAGACTATATTCCCTTCTATGTTCCACATTCCTTTTGTATTTAAATTCCCCTTTTTATCTAAGTTCGAATTTAGTAAGTTTTCACATAGAAAGAAATTAAATTTATAGATAATTTAATCCTCCTTTAAATTATAAATTTATTTTTTCCCCTTTTTCTTTTCTTGATCCCTCCTTTATTAATTGTTTAATTAATTTTTAGTCATCTTATCCTACTTAGACCTAGGATTTAAATTTAACTAGGCTTACCAAAGTTTTCAGGGAGAAATTAAAATTAATAACTTTACTCATATATAATTAATTTAAGGCAGACCATGTCAAGGTAAGATATTGTTTTCTAGGAATCTAGGTTCATTGACTCACCTGTGTTTAAACATCATGACATGCCCTTTAAGATGCACTACGTGCTCCAAGGGTGTCACTCACCTTTATTCATATTTCAATTATGCGATGTTCCCTTCAAGACGCACTACGTGCTCCAATGGTGCCACTCTCCTTTATTCATGTTTCAGTTATGCAATGTGTTCTTCAAGATGCACTACGTGCTCCAAGGGTGTCACTCTCCTTTTGACTGATTTTGGTAGACGTCTAACCCTTGGAGTCAATACTCCCTTAGGTGAACTTATGGGAGACTAAGGGCCTCTAAGGAATAAAAACCATGCCTTATTGTATTCCCCTTAGAATATTCATGAGCAATTATCTTAGTCTTCCCTCATGACATTGTGGATATCTGGAACTAGGTAATCATTAACCTATAGTTCGAGCCAGGATGTGAGTTCTAGTAGGTTGTGGCAGGGTTGCCGCCACACCTATCCCTCAATATATATGGTTGTCGTGCATGACCCCTTTACTCCAAATGTGAGTCTGATTAACAAGATATTGTCAACCAGGATCCATTAACAAAACATGTCAGCGATCCATAAACAACATCATAATATACCAACCATATGTCACATATGTAATAACAGAAATACTCAAACCATAACATTGCACTCCCTGACTCGATCTAGAATCCAAGGAGGCCCATCGATGCCATCGGCATCCTCAATCAGTCCAGAGTCATGCACACTTAGGAGAAACCAGTCAACAACATTTTTATATACATAATCATAATATAACAACATAATCCATAGTCTCATCATCAGAATCCATAAGCAAAAAAATCAGTCATATAATGAACCGAATCACTTGCACACAATTTTCCTCAAAGAATAAGTCAAATCAGGTGTGTGCAAGAGCAGGATGTTACATAAACCCCCTCTTGTTTTAATCTTCATCCTAAAGTTTCACAATATACAAGTGTAGAAATAAGGTATCTGACAATATCTAAATGTCTAGCTATTAATCAAAAGGAAATTGTTGATGTATATCATATGCATCCTCCTATTTAGCCAAGTGTGGACTTATAATTGTCCTACTGGACCTTGACCTGATCGACAGTTTGTGATCTGAAAATAGAAGGCTGACTTTTTATTCTATGCAAGCACCCCTACTTCATTAAAATAAACTTTACAGGACCTTGCTTCATGTGTATAAAATATGCAAAATAAACTTATGTGTTAAGTTTTATGCTTCTTCCTTTAAATGTGCATGTATCTTCTTGTAAATGCTTATGTAAGAGGATATGTTCTTTTGAATGGTTAAATATGTGCTTGAAATGAAAACACATCAACACAACTTGCAGCAAATAAACCATCAAATGCACAACAAGAACAACATGATAAAGGAGTTCACCCCCCTACGGGCTACATCTCCTTGAGCCTCCATAATGGACTTGGCTCTCTGGGATTAATTAGTCAAAAGTTCTTTTACAAGCTACTACTCAACTCCAATGGAAAAAAAAACTGTACCATTGACATCAGAACACATAAAAACCCCAAAAATGACTAATAGAACTCTGAAAACGGATCATGGCTCATCCGGGCATGACCTCTTCTACATGTGGCCATAAGCTTCCCTGAGCTTATCTTTGGAAAAAACACCTGTAAAAGTCCTCAAAAGCCTATGAAACCTGTCCCAATGTGTTCAGAGTATAGCAATTAGCCAAACATGATATTTAAATCACAGAAAACAGACATAGGCTCACCAAACCATGTCCTCGATCAAAGAGGGCTTCGATCTCCTTGGAGCTCTCTGAAACTTCAATGGTGAAAAACTTGCTGAAGAAGTCTTCAAATGGCTGTGAAAATGGCACCAATGGATCCAGCACATCCAAAAACCCCTGGCTGGGCTTTTACGGCACCTCAATCAGCCAAACGATGAAGAAGTTAGGCCTCCTCCATCTTCCTCCTTCAACTTTGCTGGAACTGGTTCGCCAAAACGCACCTCTGTGTGCATGTACCTGGAACATGCTCCCGAAACACGTTTTAACCTGGCACCGGGTGCAACCGCGCCAATGGTGCAAACCGTAGGACGGTTAGGGGCGCCTCTAGCCCCCAACCGCCTAGCTCTCAGGCACATGGGCATAAAACCTCGAGCTAAATTAGAAAGGGCCAAACGGTTTTTAAAAAAAACCGTGCCAACTGTTGGAAACTGTGTCAACCGACTCCCGCGCCAACTCGGGGTCACATGCAAGAACTGTGGTTTAACAACCAAACCATGCGCATAGTTAACACATAATCGTATGTGTAACATAATACACATATATATAACGGGACCATCGTGTAATATTAAACCCCGCGCATAGTTTAAATAAATATTATAAATACATTGCAATGCAATGTATTGCAAATGCAATGTAATATAAATGAATGCGTGCCATATATTCGGGTTTTAATATATGCTACGGTCACATATATGTTTTCATATAGCCACGGGTCGGGGCTAAGCCCCGGCCCGACCCCCCTTTCCAACATAACTTAAATTCCAATTCAAATACAATGTTTCCCGCCTTTCAAACAAGGAACATGTGACGGAAAGTTGGCTAGCGGAGTATTGTTAAGTCATTGCATAGAGGGGAGGTCCCGGGGTCGAACCCCGCGGACTTCCAAAACCTTTTACACAAATACAACCAACCCATAAACCAACAGGATAATGACACGTGGCGATAATAGGTTGGGCCACGTGTCCAAATTCTATTCGTTGCCAATGACACGTGTCGACACTCCATTGGTCAATCCACCATCAAATGAAAATATGCCACATCATCAATGATGCCACTTCAGCAAGGTGGTACGGCCCTCCACGTGGCCGTACGGACTGTACGGACAGGTACAGTCAGCACCCCAATTTTGCCCTGTTTGACTTGGCGGTAAAATCGCGATATCTCCTCCATACGGACTCCATTTGCGAAAATAAATATACCGCTGGAATCGGGAAAACGAGATGGACGCAATGGCACTATTTTCGTCTCAATCCGAGCACTTTGAAATTTGAGCAAATTTTTGCCCCCTGGTCCAGATTTTGATCAGTTTGACACCATAGTTGTCAAATGCGATCGTCCAAAAAGCGGATTGGTTCCACCGTGAGTGCACCCTTGCCCAACATCCACCAAGAACTCAAGTCAATCACATGCATAGGATCACTAACCTAAATTTGCACAAAGATACAAGATAAATATCAAGCAACACATCAAGGAATGAAGCACGGTTAGCCGCTAGGCCCTCCAAATTTATGGTCACGCAATGCTCATCGAAAAAAACCTTACATCGATCTTATGCTTCTTCTGACCCTATTTCTTATTATTTGTACTTGTTCTTCGATTTCTTGGATCACTTCTAGTCCTACTAGGACCCCATCCTCGAGTCTATCTTAGCTCAAGGCGTTCGATACAATAGACTGTAGAGGAAATCAATGGTACCATATTAACGGTACCTTGATGTTTGTTGTTGCACGCAAACCCAGCCAGTGGCAAGAAATATTCCCAACGTTTATGTTGGTCCAACACACACATACGAAATACAAACTTCCAATTTTTTTCCATTGCTTCGGTCAACCTGTCTATCTCAGGGACATGATGTATTAAAATTTCATTGGTGTTCCCAAGGCCTGTTGGGAAACTCGTCCAAAATCATATTTCAAACATTGATTTCCTTATTGGATATGATTCCTTTGGTACATCTGGCAGTCTCAATATCTTGTTGATATACACTCTAGCTATACCTAGCACTTGATGTGTCATACGCATAGGGACAAGGTGCACACCCTTATTCAGAGTGTCAAATATCACGAGAATCTAATCGTGCCTCCTTTCCGTCAATGACAATCCAACAATAGATTCCATCGAAATGACCTTCCATTTCGATTCTGGAAAAGCATGTTATTGTAGTAATCATGTCAAATGTTTACATTCATCCTTCACTCATTAACGTCCTAGAAACCTCGCCATGTAGTTGCCTATGTCCCCTTTCATTCCTTTCTAGAAGAATAAGGTTTTAAGTTCTTCCCTCATCTTCGTGACTCCAAGATGAGCCATGTACACTACTCTATGATCTTTGTTTAAGATCAAACCTCTCAATTTGTCATTGGGCGATAATTAAATCTTGTTATTATATCTCATAAATCCATTGTTGTCCACAATAAACCCCTCAAATTTTGGTACCAACAAGGTGTTTTGTCCGATAAATTCCTTAACCTCTTGATACTAATCATCGTCGCACTCTAGTTAGAATATTTTCATGTAGATTCATCTAAGGATGTATCACCGAAAATATGCGTGGGCTCTGACTCAATGAATCAACCACTATGTTCATTGTTCCTTTTACGTAGGAAATCTTGAAATCGTACTCACTAAGAATTTACGACCAATTCCCTTGTCGCGAGTTCAAGTTTCTTTGCATAAAGATGTGTTTCATACCACTGTGGTCCATTTTTATTTCAAAATTTTGTCCAATTAGGTAGTGTATCCACACTCTCAGGGAATACATGATGGATAACAACTAGAAATCGTGTGTCGCGTATTTTTCTTAATGCTTTCTTAACTTCCTCAAGATGTAAGTGATCATGCGATCGTCTTACATCAATACTTTGCCTAAGCCTTCCTTGGATGCATTAGTGCATACCAAGAATTCCTCATCCATGTCATGGACTTTTAGTATCGACGATGTCATCAACAACTCCTTGAGCTTTTGAAATTATTTTGCACATTTTTTAGTCCACACAAATTTGTGTTCTCTTTCACAATTCCGTAATCGGATTTGCTATCTTTGAAAAAAAAAACCTTGACAAAAAGTCGATAATATCCCGCTAAACCCATGAATCTACACACTTTTGGGACATTCGTCGGTGCAGGCCATTCCATAATAGCCTCTACATTCACTAGATCCATAGTGATACCTTCGTCAGAGATGGAATACCCTAAAAAGAGAATTTTGACAGTTTCCCAAATAAAAAAATTTCTCGTAGAAATTCTAGTACCAAGCGCAAAAATTCATCATGCTCTTCCATCGCCCGAGAATAAGTCAAAATATAGTCAATGAATACTTGAACAAAATTGTCCAAGTATTTGCAGAACACCACATTCATCAACTCATGAATACCCCAAGGCATTTTTTATTCAAATGGTAAACTTGTAGTGTCTGAACCATGTCTTGGAAGCGGTGTAAGGAATATCCTTCCCTTAAATCACAACTGGTGATAATCGAATCTCTAGTCAATCTTCAAATACACCATCACGCCTTTCATCTGATCAAACGGATCATCTATTCTAGGAAAAGGATATTAGTTCTTGATCATTTCCTTGTTCAATTGATGGTAGTCAATGAAGAATCTCCACAACCCATCCTTCTTTTCTATGAAAATAACCGGTGCACATAAAGGTGACACACCTGGACGTATAAGTCCTAGGTCCAACAACTCCTTCAATTGCATTTTCAACTCTTGTAACTCAGGGGTCTAAATTCAATAAGGCGCTCTTGCGATTGGTTTAGTTCCGGGATTTTGAGTCGATTAAAATCTCCAACTCCTTTATGGCAACAATCTGGGTAAATTTTATTGAAACATATCAATAGTACTCATTCCACGGGAAGGTCCTTCAAATACATTCGTCACAACCTTGTTGTTTAGTGCCATGAATGCATATAACTTGCATCTATGTGCATGCTCCTCTATAGCTAGAGGGAAGAATGAGCCTTAGGGATACTTTTCTATTACTTCCTACAATCACACTCCTCTATCCCTCATCATCGATCCATCTCAACCACTTCGTCTTACCATTGAGCATCACATCATGTGATTCCCACCAGTCCATACTAATCATGTCATCATAATATCTTAAGATCGAGACATTTAGGTTGAACTTCATTACATTATTCCCTAGGTTAAGGTGATAGTTCAACCATTTCCTCCAAACATCTAATT
The DNA here is from genome assembly GCA_032191745.1 of Picea mariana. Lineage (NCBI taxonomy): Eukaryota > Viridiplantae > Streptophyta > Pinopsida > Pinales > Pinaceae > Picea > Picea mariana. Next base: position 480,311 of record JASDQU010103788.1, on the reverse strand, counting down.
GGCATCGAAATCCATTTCGATGAATCTAAGCTCATCCTATCGAATTCCTTCACCTAAATCCCTTCAGCGCGATACTAGGAATAGAGCTCTTTGTAGCACCGAAATCTAACAATTACTAAAAGTTTTGTTGGAAATAGTACCTGACGCTTCGAGCATAGTGGACTAGTGCTCGACCTGGAAGTTATTCACCATGGTCATGAATCCTATGGACCTTTTCCATATTCACACTAGTAGTGTGTCATGTTGACTCGGGTGCTCTAGCCCTCTCAAATGGACAGTCCATCTGGTAAGGTGACATCTCCACATTTCCAGCGCCCGTCTCTAGTCCAATACTCGTGGTCGTGAGGTAGAAGTTGTTGGTATACCAGCCTAAGATCCTGGTCTATTCCGCTGACAAGCCCAATTGTGGTTGTTGGTGATGATCCCCTATAGGGGTCTTCTACTGAGGAAACCATCGTTGTGGTGTTGTGAACAAGGGTTCTATAGATGTATCTTGATACCAATATGTCTTTCCTTAATGGTGCCTGATGTTGTTGTGCATTGGATGTCATCAGTCCAGACATTCTTGTAGCAATCATGCCCTGACACCTGCTATCAGATCCTGCTCATCCATGAGGCCTACGGGACTGCATCATGCAACATTCAAGTAATTTAGAGCCTCACCTTCACACTAAATCTGGAGTTGAGGCTGATCACAAGCCTGTTGATCTCCAACTTTTTCAGGTTCCAATGCGGGGCATAATGAAGTAGCTCCATAAGTCTGGTCTTATAATCTGGCACCATATGACCACCCTATCATAAGGTGTTGAACCCATCAAGTTGGTGCTCAATGAATTCCTCTAACAAATACTTCTCCCAGAACTGTTCCTCGAATCATTCCCATAACATGGCTTCAAAGACCATGTTTAGTTGAGGTAGGAGTGTCTTCCACCATAGAAGAGAGATCCCCTTTAACTGAAGACCACCATGCAAACCTTCTTGCTGGAGGTCGAAATCGTGAAGCGTAAAGAACATCGCCTTGCTCTCCAACCATGCCTCGGTGGTTGAGTCATCTGTGGCACTCGTGGACTCAGGAACATAGCCCTCTCGAGTTTTCTGTGAAAGCTACCAATCTGGTGGGGCGCATTATGAACCCTAAGGGGTATATTTGCCCTGGCGTCATCTCAGTATAGACAGTTAATTAAGGCCTCTAAACTTTTCTGGAAGGACCTTTTCATACCATCCGCATCCCTTGCAGCAATCAACTCATGCCCAAGGACTTGTTCCTCCCCTTGGGATTTAGACTCCTAAGGCGTGGGTGCTTCTAGAGGTGTCACCCCTCCTTCCCTAGCACCATGTTGTGAATCTCTACGATGCCATCTAACCATAATTACTGCAAGGAAAGGTTAATAATTCAATTAGCGTTGAGTATCAATCAAGGGATTAATTCAATGGAAGGTGTGGCTATCCATAGTCGCATGATTGAACCTGCTCTGATACCATATGTAATAACCCTATCTTACGGCGATCGTTTTTTTCTTTTTTTCATAGGAATATACATTACAATTAATAATGACAACATTGGCACCTCATATGACATATTAATGAACAATATTAACACAGTAACAACTTGCACGACATAAGCTGTCACACCATGGCAATGAAATACGATACAGATATCGACGCATTAACATAATAACCAATGGCCCATAACCAAAGAATTCTTTTAATAATGACACATCACAACATAAACCACAAATCACTCAACACATCTCATAAGGAAAATTATCAGTCAACATCAAGATAATTCATCATATTTCTGGGTCTAATCTAATCTACTCAATCCATCCTTCAGGTAATGATTAAGTAAAATTCATACAAGGCAGAGCTATATAAAAATTAATGATCATAGTCATAATTACAATCAATGAGTCTAACCTAAACTCGGGTCTCAGGGATCCATAAGAAGATCAATCATCACCTGCCACGAAGGACATCATGTTACCTTACATATCTAACTAATCATAAAACAAGATCAACCATGATTAAACAATACCATTATTTAACATGCTACCCTTCATCATCTACCCATTTTATTAAACTAAGATAAATCAACAAGGGCAATAAATAACCATTCAACAACTTACATATCCATTAAAGAATACTCAAGGAAGACCTTAACTTATTCTTCCATAATTAGAGTGCATTTAATTTCTCAATTCATTAAGGAATTAAAATGACCAATATGTTGTAACGCTAATAGATAATTAGATGTTAAGCCACATTCTAAGTTAAGAATCCAAGGGAAGAGTTCTAGAATTTACTCCAACTCAAAACCTGAAAAAATGATTTAGTTCTCAATCTGAACCTTAATCTGATCCTCAATATGGACCTTCATTTGATCCTCCATCCATATCTTCATCTGGTCCTCCATTCAAACCTTCATCCATTCCTCCATCTAAACCTTGTTACAGAGAAATTTTTGATAACGATTTTTTTTGAAATAAAACAAAAACAGGCAGCAATAAATTGGTATGAGTAAGAATTGCAACTGAAAGGGAAGAGGTCAAAGGTAAGGTAACATCAATATAGGTGCTTGAGGCTAACAAAAATACCTCAAGGAGTGCCAACAAAGTCACTGTTATGGACATATCATGAGATTCCTGTAGAAATTAAAATGGTTTTAAGAAGTTCCAAAAAGCATAAAAAGGATTTCCAAAGGTGTAGTACATGTTGGAGTTACTTCACACACACCTAGGATTTATTTTTGCTAAGGTTTTTCCTTGTTTATTAGTCATAATTAGTCATTATCCAATCTCCTAAAATTTAGGGGAGAATATTCCACCTAGAGAATATTCTCTTTCAATTGACACTTCAGTTTGACTATTTGAGTTGAGTTTAGATGTTGCATTGGTTTTGTCACCATGAAACATTGGGATCATCACCCAATAATGCACACTTTCCTTGGGATCATCACCAGATTGGTGCATTACCCTTGATTTCTTGAGTTAACTCCTCACTACTTTTTGTTCAGTCAGTTAACTGAAGACTAGTTGACTAGTTAACTCAACTAGGTGGCGGTTCACTCCCGTAACTATCTAAGAGACTAGACCAGGTGGTTTTTCACTCCCGTAATTATTGGTGTGTGTCTAGATCACTCTAGACCACCACTATGGCTCATTATTTACTCATGTATCCAATATCTATTGTAAATTATTCACTTTTTGAGTGTGGAATATGGTTAATGAGAATTCTTCCATTATTTTCTCTCTTGCTTATTATTTCTCAATTTATCTTTGCAAATATGTGTATTATTGTTTATCTAGATCTATTCTATGAAGTTTCAACACATTTACATGGTATCGGAGTCAACATACTGCTAAGAAAACGCTACACCGAAATTATATTTGCAGGTACTGAAGATTGAAGAACGCAGAGAAGATAAAGTGGATATGTGTGGAAATATCAATGATGCATATACTTCATCATATCCTTGCATACATCTACATATTCAAAAAAATATTTAGCAAGCACAAACTTGCACAGTTGCGAGGTCTTCTTGGAGTGAAGGACACGGTTTCTTAGCAATTGATTTTTGTTCGTTCTTATTTTTATTTTTTTATGCATTGTAATTTGAGGGGGGATTTTCCCATGAGGTTTTCCCTCTTTCCTCGTTTATTTCATTGTATCTTTTGTATTTGGGTACCTAACATGGCCTCATTTTAGGGACCCATTCTTTATTTTCACCATAGTGATGTTCTGGGGGGGTGTTGGAGTTACTTCACACACACCTAGGATTTCTTTTTCCTAAGGTTTTTCCTTTTTTATTATTCATCATTAGTCATTATCCATTCTCCTATAATTTAGGGGAGAATATTCCACCTGGAGAATATTCTCTTTCAGTTGACACTTTAGTTTGACTAGTTGAGTTGAGTTTAGATGTTGCATTGGTTTTGTCACCATGCAACATTGGGATCATCACCGGCTAATGCATAGTTTCCTTGGGATCATCACCAGACTGGCACATTACCCTTAATTTCCTGAGTTAACTCCTCGCTACTCTTTGTTCAATCAATTAATTGAAGACTAGTTGACTAGTTAACTCAACTAGGTAGTAATTCACTCCTGTAACTGCCTCAGAGACTAGACTAGGTGGTAGTTCACTCCCGTAACTGCTGGTGTGTGTCCATATCACTCTAGACCACCACTATGGCTCATTAGTTACTCATGTATCCTATATATATTGTAAATTATTCACTTTTTGAGTGTGGAATATGGTTAATGAGAATTATTCCATTATTTTCTCTCTTGCTTCTTCTTTCTCAATTTTTCTCTGCAAATGTGTGTATTATTATTTAGCTAGATCTATTCTATGTAGGTTGAACAAATTTACAGTACATACATAAATTTTCCAATAATTCCTCCATATTGAACTGTACTCAGCAACAAGAAAATAGAATGATGCCTGACCAACAATGAAATACCCAAACGAATATGGGATTCCAGCACAGAGGGATGACAATAAACATAAAGAGTTAAACCCTGGCAGGTTACACAAAAAATGTTGATTTATTCATGAATCTAAAAAAAATGTTGATGAAGGAAGCTAGGCAAATTTTAATTTTCATACTTAGAGATAAATCAAGGAAATAAAATCACCAGAAAGGAAACAAAATATCAACGATTTTAAGTGCCAAACAAAGAGATTAAACTAGGAATAAAATTTCTAGGAAGGAACAAATACATGCTGAAATTACAATTTATATCAAGCTACGAGTCAAGATTTTACCACAAGTTGATTCCAGTTAATCAATATACATTAAATCTCCTTAACAACAGAATGAAATACAAAAATTGATGTTCTCAACAAAACTGAGCATTGCATCTAGATTTCCTTTAAGACATAAATTGTCTTCAGAACTGTATAGGACATGAGTAACAGAAACATAAATCAAATCTTAGAACTCTAAAAGGGATCGCAAGTGTCAAAAATTCACTACATTTTTCCTAACCCAACTCAATGCAAGGCGTTAGGGAGTCAATACAAACAATTAACTAGGAAAAGGGGAAGCCAAACATGAACAGGTGAAAGACACCATAAATACAAGAGAGTATTTTTTCATGCAGAACTTAATCCGGAACCTGATTCGGCCTTTAACCTGACCCTCAGTCCAACCCTTCATCAGACACTAAATTTCTGAAAAATTTGAAATTAAAAAAAATCACGGGCATAAAAAATGAAAAGCTTAACAAATGGTAAGAAATTTAATACCATGTTTCTCATTGATGTAGCAATGTATAGGTAAGTTCATCCTTCAATAATCTTGAGGGACTAATCAAATTCTGATGTAGAGGAAATAAATAAAGAAACAACAACAAATTTTTTGGGTTGTTCAAAAGTTGGGCAACACCCAAAATGACACACCAGTCAGCAATAGGGTTCAATGCACAATCCCAAAAACAAGAGGAAGGAAGGGATGGTAAAATAAAACAGAGGCGCTTAGAAATATAGAGCTAAAGTTGTATCCCCAAATCATTCCACAAATTAATTTCTTCAAAAATAAAATTCAGAAATTTAACATAACAGAACAAAAACAATCAATAAATTTTGGGATTCATTTTAAACACAGTGTGGGAATTTCCGCCATTACAGAGTTACAACCCTTTAAAACACTTAACCAGTTGAAAATCCCAAGCTTTGCATGCTTGGGCAGCATAAATCCCCAACAACTTCCATGAACAAGGGCATAAACATAGAGGGTGTATGGCTGGAAAAACACAAAGATGAGAGAAAAATTAGTGTGGGTTCTTCCTTGGCGTCTGTCAACAATCACAAATGAGAAGGGAGGGAAAAAAAATACCCATTAAGATATGCAGAGTAAAATAAACATAGCGCCCAAGGGAAAATGCATACACAGAGTAAAACCTGTGAAAGGATCAGATAAAATAGCAGAGTTGAGTTGAAACGTTGTGGGCATAAAAAAAAATGCAAAGTCTAAGGTGGAAAAAGGGCAGAATATCAAAGGCTGGAAAACCCCAAGGGCATAGTTTTGGATGTGAACGCTATCTATAGCTAGGAAAGGGCATAGGAAGAAAAATAAAAACGGAAAGGAACCCATAAATTCACACACACAGATCCATAAAACCATTACAATTCCTTAACATATAATTTCTACATACAAAAACATTAAACCATTTATGACAGAAACTTTTAGAAATGTGTATCGTAACCAAAGGGTGAATAATCCAAGGTTGAATGTCCTATGTTTTCACTTCGTCCAACTCCTTGCTTGCTAATCATTGAGACCTCACCGATACATCCCAGCCAACACTAGGGGTACTCTTCTTCCCCCCGAGAGCCATGAGCCACAAAGAGGCCAAGCACACAAACCATAAAATAAGCTACCTCCCATCTCACCTCTCAAAGTCGAGCTACCACTCCTATCCAAGCTGGGTATTCCAACTCCCACAAGAAAAATCAGTCAAGTAAAAATCTAGTAGCATAACCTTAATCTTTTATTAAAAATTAATTAGGAAATATTCTCCCTCGTACACTTGTCACCCAATCCCTTAGTTGCACCATAAATTAATTTAATTAAATTGCCAAATTCCCTCACCCACCTAAAAGCATTCCTAAAAATGTTCATTGTTGTGCCTTATTCCCTCAATCTCCTTTAATTATTGATACCCTTCTTAAAGTTTATTTGAGTTCATTTTAGGAAAGTTCTCTAGACTAGATTCCTTTCTATGTTCCACATTCCTTTTGCATTTAAATTCCCCTTTTTATCTAAGTTCGAATTTAGAAATTTTTTCACATAGACAACAAACAAATTTATAGATAATTTAATCCTCATTTAAATTATAAATTTATTTTTTCCCCATTTTTCTTTTCTTCATGCCCCCTTTATTAATTGTTTAATTAATTTTTAGTCCTCTTATCCTAATTAGACCTCGGCTTTAAATTTAACTAGGATTAGGAAATTTTTGAGGGAGAAATTAAAATTAATAACTTTACTCATACATAATTAATTTAAGGCATACCATTTCAAGGTAAGATATTGTTTTCTAGGCACCTAGGATCATTGAATCAACCGTGTTTAAACATCACAACATGCCCTTCAAGATGCACTACATTCTCCAAGGGTGCCACTCACCTTCATTCATATTTCAATTATGCGATGTTCCCTTCAAGACGCACTATGTACTAAAAGGGTGCCACTCCCCTTTATTTCATGTTTCAATTATGTGACGTGTACTTCAAGACGAACTACGTGCTCCAAGGGTGTCACTCTCCTTTTGACTGATTTTGATAGATGTCTAACCTTTAGAGTCAATACTCCATTAGGTGACCTTGTGGGAGACTAAGGACCTTTAAGGAATAATGACCCTTCCTTGTTGCGCGTCCCTTAGAATCTTCATGAGCGATTGTCTAGGTCTTCCCTAACGACATCGTCGATCTCTCGAACTAGGTAATCGTTAACCTACAGTTCAAGCCATAGTGGAAGTGCTAGTCGGTTGTGGCAGGGCTGCTGCCACACCTCTCCCTCAATATATTTGGTTGTCGTTCAGGACCCCTTTACTGCAAATGTGAGTTCGATTAGCAAGATATCGTCAACCTGCATCCACCAATGAAACATTTTAGCGGTCCATAAACAACATAATAATATACCAGCCACATGTCACATATGTAATAATAGAAATACTCAAACCATAACAGTCCACTCCATGACTCGATCTGGAGTCCAAGGAGGCCCATCAATGCCATCGGCATCCCCAATCAGGTCAGAGTCCTCTACACTAAGGAGAAACTAGTCAACAACATTTGTCCATACATAATCATAAAATAACATCATAATCTATAGTCTCATCATCATAATCCATAAGCGAAGAAGTCATAGATATAATGAACCGGATCACATGCATGCAAGTGTCCTCAAAGAATAAGTCAAATCAGGTGTGCGCAAGAGGAGGATGTTACAATTTTGGAAAAAAAAAGGTTTAATTCTTACAACAAATTTTATCGTAAGTTTAACGATAAACCTGAACTAGTTTTCAGTAAGGTCAGAGCCAATGAATGGAAAAGACGTTTGTATTCAATATGAAAACCATATATACATCTGGTTATATGGTTTCCAATAAAATTCCCTTCTACTTCTTACGTTTGTATGCAATAGATATTTTTTCATGGAATTTTTTCGCTAGTATAAAACTTGGTGCACCACATTTGACATGAAAATAAAAAGAAAGTTCATTTCATTGTATTTTCAAGTTGGAGACAAGGATCAAGAATATAGGCCATCTCAAATAGGTCTCAAAAATACTTAGTGCATTTGATCTAAAGGAAGAAGAGCCTCTAAGCAGTTTTTACCCTAAGGGTTTGTTTTCCAACACTTAAAATCCATAAGGTATAGTAATTTGTTCACACAGTTTGACGAGGAAAAAGGGGACAATACCTGTTCCAAAAAGGAGTTCAATGGATGCAGTGAGGACCTAACAACGTGAATAAGCTCAAATACAAAAAAGTAAAGAAAGTTGAGACAAAGGGGAAAAATCCACACCAATGTCCAGTATCCTCTCAATCCCCAGACACGCAAGAGTTCCTCCTCTAGACAAAGAACAAAATAAGATAATGTAAACAACGAAGAGAGTAATGATGTGTGTGAAGGAGGTGATGGAAGAGAGAAACCAGGCCATGTAGATATTGAATGCACATCTACTTCCATGAAAAAAAAAGAAACGTACCCCAAATAGAGACAATTCCCAAGATTCAGGAATCCCAAGAAGCCCAGAAAGTCCAAGAGGTGTCGATGATATGAAAATCCATAGTATAGAGATACTCGGTTGGGTAGCATAAAGAATTGTAGAAATCGAGCAACTTTCATATGATATTTCCAAAGAAGAACCGATGTTATTTGAAAAACATTTCTTGACGCTGCAAAAAACTCAATACCACAAGAACCAAAGATAAATGTGCATAGAGAAGGTCACTGTTAAACCAAAAAGGTTGTTCACTACTCAACTCATGACCTGGATGTTTCAGGATTTGGAACAACTGCACTCATGGAACTACATCAATGCATAGAAGATTCCCTTCGTAATTCCATTTCCAAGAAGGAGTTACAAACTATTAGATTGAAGAAGATAATAAATGAGATTGAGGATGCATTAGCTTTGAAGCCACTCTTTCAAAATCCATTGGCCATACTGCTAGCAGAACACACTCTTCCAAGTACTCTCGAAACCTTAAAACCAATAAAAAAAAACCTTTAATTGTTGAATGGAGTCAGACATTATGTTGTTGAATACATTAAGATAAGACTGGACATAATCAAAGAGGTAGATCAAACAGGTGGGGAAGGTCAGTACCATTCTACGTAATCTTTCAAAAAGGATTAAAAATTTTACTAACCATTTGCAAAATAACTTACAACATGATCAAGTGTATTATAAAAATGAGGTAGGCACATTCGTTGCATGAGTCAGTATTATGAATGAGTATCAAAGAAGCCAGAAATGGATTCTCTGATACGAAAGAATAAAGAAAAAAAAGGTAGGGTGGGAAGCTCGAATAGATGTCCTAGAAGATGGAAGCTTGTGAAAAGATCCATGAAAAAGAGAAGAAACAACTTTAAAATAAATTTCTACTGTTAAGGAACTACAAGGCCCAAATCTTATCAGGAATTTATCCATAATCACCAAAGAAGAGCTTGATAGTAAGTTGGCCACAATGAAAACCACATTGGGTAGTGAATTTGACAGTCTCAATTAATTTGATGATGAAGAACTCAAAGAGTTTCTTGTTACATTTGTTACATTTTCTCTCTTGAGGTGAAGCGAGAAATAACCATCACACTAATGAAAAGATTTATTGATAAATGGATCAAGAAAACCATGGAATATATTGTCATCCCAAAATAAGCACTAGATTCAACAATACTACCACTAAACAAATTCTATAGAGCCACATGCATATGTACAACACACAAATCAAAACAACGTAAAACTTCCATCTTGGTGAGTAGTCAAACAAGGATTTCACCTTCTTTTTCTCTTCTTTTGTTTCATCACTTTGTAATGTGCCAAAATTTCCTCTTCTATTCTCTGTCAAAACTAAACAACCATTTTTAACTATGTCTCTTTCTTTTTTCCATCTCTTTATTCTATTTTATGATCCGTGGGAGCCACAATCCTAGTCAGTTTGGACAAACACCTTCACTTTTTACAGATCTTGTTGAAAATATCAATTCCCTTGAGCTCATTGATTTTCTTGATGGAGAAGAAGTTTTACCTAAGGAACATGAATTTTCAAGGAAAATAATTTTTGGTGTACATCTCATTAATTCTAAGGATACCTTGCTCAAATTGATTGGCTTCCTTAACTAAGAAATAAGAACAAGGAAATCTTATGAAACCTACTTATGCTTATTTCAAATTTACCCTTTTCCTATATTTTTTTACTTATATTTACTATTACCATTCAATTAAAAAATCTTTATAATATAAACTCCTTTCCCCTTGGACTTTACATTATATTTATCATGCTATACCTTAGCATCACATTTCATCCTACCTAAGTGACAAGACACTACTATTATATCACTCTTCATTATGATAATCCATTTCTCAGTGCCTACCTATCATAAAATATCTAGTATTCCCATGTTCGACCTCATGATAACACTTCAAAAATTAACAAATCTTCTCCCACTCTCATATTCTCATGTTCAACCTCATGATAACACTTCAAAAATTAACAAATCTTCTCCCACTAAATTTTCCATATGGAAATGTAATTTCCATCTTGCCATTAGAAATAAGGCTTGCCATTAGTAATAAATTACAGTCGTGGTGGCAATGATCTTAGTACAAAGTCAACCTAAAAATTGAAAATAAAGCAATGATGATTTGAATGCGACCGGATTTCATCCTTCAATATTTATAAATGCATAATTTGGAATAGGTAATAAAATCATAATGATTCGTTTCTAGAGCCAAGGGGATGAAAGTTTCCAATAACAAGTAGATTTTGTAAGACGGGTCTTCAATAATGGAATATTTTTTAAGATTTTGTACATAACTCATTAGACCATCAACGGATTTTTACGTGGAAAGGCGTATATTTATTGAAGATGGGCACAATTAATGATCTTTTAATTATAAAAACTAATCTTATGGTTAGCAATTGAAGATGTTGAAATATTCTTAATCGTCCTCTTAAATCAATGAATAAGATTTCATATTCATAACTTTTTTATATTTTTCAATAGTTACGTTTCCTTGTTTACTTTTTCACATTTATTTAATATGATTAATATTTTACTGCCATTACCAATGATTACTTAATTAACAAAAGTACAAAAAAAAGTTTACCAATCTTTCGACTCATGTAAGTCGATCATTCGACAGTTTTTTTGTTGCTCTTTACAAGCTCTTTCTAAAAACAAACGTCATCCGATGATCATTTGTTGTTAGTCGCTCATCCGATGACGCAAATTATGAGAAAATTCAATGTTTACTTTCTTTGATTTTCCTCCATGCCTATTAGATGAACTTAATCTACAATCTAGATGTAGCAAACATAATGTTACAACCAAAATAGTTATTTCTCATAATTCTCTTAATTACGCCGATAGGCGTATACCTATTGGCAATGGGAAGAATTAATGATCTTTTAACCTTATTTAATTTTAAACCCTAATCTGATGGATAAGCATTCAAGATGCGGGCATATTCTTAGTCGTCCTCCAAAATCAATGAACCAGATTTATTGCTCATAACTGCCTTGCATTTATAAAGACATTCGTTAATGTGTTTACCTTTCTACATTTACCTAAGCATACTTAAAAAATTACTGTGCGCATATATAATTGGCACGTTCATTAATTAATATATATGAATGCCATGACCTCCATGCATTACACAGAGCAACATGCATTCACGCACGGGGAAGGGTGTTTAATAAACAGCTGCATGCACGTGCGACTTGAACCGCCACACATTCTCTAAGCGACCCATACGCATTCTCTAAGCCACGCATTCTCTGAGTGAAGTTTTTTATTTAGACTCAGTAGCATGCAGTGAAAAGAAAGATTACCCCCATTCTGCTCAACATTTCTGAATCGATTCCTCCCTTAATCGAATCCCTGGCTGTGAACTCGCTGGAATCATTTCCTTTAATTGGAATCGTTTCACTGTAAACATAAATCGCTTGGAACCACGATCTATATCGTTTGTTTTGATTTTCCTTTCTATGATACATGCTTTATCTTGATTCGCATTTCACTACAGCTCGAGGGGTTTTTCGTGCGTTCTGTTTATTTTCGAAAAAAATCTGTTTATTGTTTTTTCTTTCTGCTGTGCTTTAATGTTTTCTTGGCATTTCTGAAGATTCAAGGTAGCACAGCTGCGAGTGGAATCGTTTCAACATGTTAATTTGTGATGATAATTTGTTGATGTTTCATGCGAAGAATAGAAAACACCAAATTCGTGGCAAGCCTGTGGGCACCATTGCTGCGTCGGATTCCAACGAAGAAGCGTTGAATTATAACCAGGTGAGTATTCTGAACTCTTTATATTGGTGTTCTTTTTAATGGGAATCGAACAGGTGCCTAACTGACTGGGCGATAGCATTTTTTCGGGTTTTCGTGAGAGATTTTGTGCTGAGCGCCCTGGCATTTCTGATGAACGAGGAGCCTGAGATTGTGAAAAAATTTCTGCTCAAGACGCTGTATCTCCAAGTGTGGGAGAAGAAGATTGACTATTTTACGCTCGGGGAAGGAGTCATGCCGGCTTCTTTCAAGGTATTGCATGATCCCTTTCAGAATGTGGAGACTCTCATTACGGATTTTGGAGAGAGCGTGATTGGGAGAGTGGCACCTGTCGATTCTGGGTTTTGGTGGATAATTCTTCTGAGGGCGTCTAGGATTCTGGGTTTTGGTGGATAATTCTTTTGAGGGCGTATAGGGTTCTGGGTTTTGGTGGATAATTTCAACTTTAATTTTTTCAATTTTCAATTTTGTCTAAATTATAGGGTTCTAGATTCATTTTCCAAAAAAAAAATTGAAATAATCAATCATTACTGTAAAGTACAGTATCAAGCCACGTTTTCTCTTTACAGTTATTGTAATTTGCCCGATCTCTTTACTTTTAATCTGAAAACACAGATTAATGAAACTACATTTTAAGACCAGTTTGTAATTTGCCTGAAGATTGGTGCGAGGTGCGAAGATCTGAAGGTAAAATGGTATTTTGGATTAATCAATCTCCAAAAATTGGGGTAAGAGCTGCAAAATGAATGGTAAGAGATGCAAAATGTTAAGAGATGAAAAATAACGCTGGCTTAAAGAATACATATTAAGATATGCAAAATGAATAAAGAATACATATTAAGATATGAAAAATGAATGGTAAGAGATGCAAAATGACGTTGGCTTAAAAAATATATATAACTTTTGTTTGTAAAAAGTGTTAAGAGATGTAAAATGACCCCGCCTCAAAGAATACATATAGCTTTATCAGTGTATTTAAATAATGAAAGTCCAATAGAATTGAAAAAAATATTGAGCACCATACATTTATCAAAGAGCATTATGAAAATTGGACATAAAATTTTCATATTTATTTAAGAGCTTTATCAAAATAGTAAAATTGTAGTAAAATAGTAAAAATTTTATCATAGTAAAATAGTAAAATTTTCATATTTATCATAGTAAAATTATATATGTAAAAAGTGTTTTTCACAATATTAGAAATATAAATAAATATAAATACAAGTTGAAAATGAGTTAGACACTAATGTTAATATTAAAACATTAAAATTAAAATAAAATCATCATTTTTGTTATACATTTCATTTATTCTTAATAGTTATTAGGGTTAAGGTTATATTGAGATTAGGGTTAGAGCTATTTCTATTAAAATTACGGTTATGATTGTATTAAAGTTAAAGTTATTTGTATTAAGTTTTATTTTATAATAATAATAAGATACTTTAAATATTAATAATTTAATGATAAGAATGTAACCATAATAATTTAATACTTTTAATTTTATATAATATTTATTAATGTATTAATAATTTATCAATGTTTTAATGTATTATATAGTAATGTATTTATTAATGCATTTAATGTATTATTAATGTAACAATGTATTGTTAATGTATTACTTTACACTATAGTTATATAGTAATGTATTTATTAATGCATTTAATGTATTATTAATTTAACAATGTATTGTTAATGTATTACTTTATCAATGTTTTAATTAATAAGGTATTTATTTATTAATAACTTAATAATTTATTAATAAAGTTTATTTTATAATAATAATAATAATAAAATAATAATTTAAATAATAATAATTTAACAATTTTAATTTTGATTTAATTTAATGTATTATTTATTACTTTATTAATATTTTAATGTATTTTCACATTAGTATTATTAATGCATTTAAGGTTTATTTAATGGATTATTAATGTAATAATGTATTATATTATTAGTGTAGTAATACTTTAGTAAAGTATTAATTAATGATGTATTAATTTATTAATTTATCAATAATTTAGTAGCACTTTACCATTCATTTGTTATTAAAGATTTTATGACAAGTAAGAATTATTAAATGATTTCTTATCAATGTTTTTAGAACAACTATAATTCATCATCTACCATGTTCAAGATGCTTTTCTATCAATTTCTTTAGAACAAGTAAAAATCATCATGTGTAAAGTTAAAGATGGTTTGTCTATCTTATGCATCTATTTTATATAAGGCTGTAAAGCATGTACTTTCTCTATAAAGTAAAGTAATTATGCATAACTAATGCATAATTATTGCGAAAGTATATACTTTCTCTATAAAGTATATCAACCACTTTTTACATAAAAGTGGTTGTCGTCATAAGTGCAAGGAGAAAGATGGTTTGTAAAGTAATTATGCATCTATTTTATATAAGGTTTTAAAGCATGTACTTTCTCTATAAAGTTGTAAAGCATGTATTGTCGGTTATGTCTCAATTAGGGTTTTAATAATATTATGTAGGCTTTAATGGGCATATGTGATTTATGAATCCAACACTCATCTTTTAAAGTTTTAATGATATATTAAATTATTTATATTGATAATGAAGTAGTGTATAAAGGTTGTTTGAAGTTTTATATTTATTTAAATAGTGGTTAGAGTTTTAATAATATTATGTAAAGTTTTAAGTTTTATATGTGTATGAAAGGTTCGTCACAGTGTTATAATATGGAAATTCTTTTTACTAATTTGTATTTTTACCATACATTTTATGGAAAAGTAAAAATCATTTTATACAAAGTAAAAGATGATTCCATACATCTCATTCTGGCTAACATTTCCCAACGTCGCACTATGAAAAACATTTCCCATTGTCGTGATGTGACAAACTTTTTCGAACATCACAATGTGACAAAAAATTATTGACGCCACATTCTAATGACCATTTTCCCAATGTCGCAAAAGGAAAAGATGATTGTACACTGTGTCAAGTGTTTCCAAACATTGCATTATGATGAACATTTCCCTACGTTGCATTGTGACAAACATTTCCCAACATCACAATGTGATGACCATTTCCCAATGTCACATTGTCACAAATGTTTCCCATCATCAAAATGTGATGAACATTTCCCTTTTGTTATCAATGTGCTTAGGAAAAATATAAATCATTTTCTAAAAAGTAAAACATGATTCCATACATCTCATTCTCACTAACATTTCCATTGGATTAAGATGAACATTTCCATTGCATTGCGGCTAAAATTGCATTATGATTAATATTTCCCTATGTCGCATTGTGACAAACATTTCCCAACGTTGCAATGTGAGGACCATTTCCCAATGTTGCACTGTCACGGACGTTTCTCATCATCACAATGTGATGAAAATTTCATTTTTGTTGTCAATGTCCTTACAAAAAATATAAACCCTTGTTTAAAAAGTAAAACATGTTTCCATACATCTCATTGTGACTAACATTTTCAAACGTCGTACTCTGACAAACATTTCCCGATGTCGCGATGTTATGAACACTTTCGAGCATTGCAATGTGACAAAAGAAATTTATTGCATTATGATGAACATTTCCCTATGTCACATTGTGACGAACATTTCCCAACGTCGCAATGTGGCAACCATTTCCCAATGTTGCATTATGACGAGCATTTCCCATCGTCACATGTGATGAACATTTCCCTTTTGTTATCAATGTCCTTAGGAAAAATATAAATCATTCTCTATAAAGTAAAACATGATTCCATGCATCTCATTGTGACTAACATTTCCCAATGTCGCACTCCGACGAACATTTTTCAATGTTGCGATGTGACGAACATTTTCAAACGTCTCAATGTGACAAAAAGTTCATGACGTTGCATTCTAACGACCATTTTCCCAAGGTCACAACATTAAAAGATGATTCTACAATGTGTCATATGTTTCCAAACATTGCATTATGATGAACATTTCCATACGTCACATTGTGACAAACATTTCCCTACATCGCAATGTGACGACAATTTCCCAATGTCACATTTTGATGAACATTTCCTGACGTCGCACTGTAACGTCCATTTCCCAATGTCGCAAAAGTAAAAGATGATTCTACAATGTCTAGAGTGTTTATAAACATCGCATTATGATGAATATTTCCCAACGTTGCATTTTGACGAACATTTTCTAACGTCCAAATGTGACGACCATTTATATTTCCCAACGTCGCATTTTGACAAACATTTCCTGACGTTGCATTTTGACAAACATTTCCTAACATCGCAAAGTGACAAACATTTCCTAACGTTGCATTGTGACAAACATTTCCTAACATTGCAAAGTGACAAACATTTCCTGACGTCACATTTCAAGAACATAGCCTCATTGTTGCCATGTGACGCAAATATCAAGTTGTCATATAAATGGACATTGCAATGTAACAAACATAGGTATATACAACAACATGACGAATATATCTTCACATTGCAATGTGGTGCACATGTCATGATGTCACATTATGATAGGCATTTCTAAATGTTAAAATGAGACGAACACAACACATCGTCGCAATGTGATGTATGCAACCCAGTGTGTCAATGTGACAAACATAAAACAATATTGAAATGAGAGAAACATTTGCTGACGTCACAATGTCACGAACATAACCCACTTTCGAACTATGACAAACCTATTCCAACACAATAATCTGAGAAACAAAAACCCTTCGTCGTAATGTGAGAAACAAACATTTCCCAACGTCGCAATGTGCCAAACTTTTCCTAACGTCACAATGTGACAAATATTTCCTAACGTCACATTGTGACAAACATTTCCTAACATTGCATTGTGACAAACATTTCCTAACATCGCAAAGTGACAAACATTTCCTGACGTCACATTTTGACAAACATTTCCTAACATCGCAAAGTGACAAACATTTCCTAATGTTGCATTGTGACAAACATTTCCTAACATCGCAAAGTGTCAAACATTTCCCGACGTCGCATTTCAAGAACATAGCCTCATTGCCGCCATGTGACGCAAATATCAAGTTGTCATATAAATGGACATCGCAATGTAACAAACATAGGTATATACAACAACATGATGAATATATCTTCATGTTGCAATGTGGTGCACACGTCATGATGTCACATTATGATAGGCATTTCTAAATGTTTAAATGGGACGAACACAACACATCGTCACAATGTGATGTATGCAACCCAGTGTGTCAATGTGACAAACATAAAACAATATTGAAATGAGAGAAACATTTGCCGACGTCACAATGTCAAGAACATAACCCACTTTCAATCTGTGACAAACCTATTCCAACACCATAATATGAGAAACAAAAACCCTTCGTCATAATGTGAGAAACAAACATTTCCCAACGTCGCAATGTGCCAAACTTTTCCTAATGTCGCAATGTGACAAATATTTCCTAACATCGCATTGTCACAAACATTTCCTAACGTTGCATTGTGACAAACATTTCCTGACATCGCAAAGTGACAAACATTTCCTAACGTCGCATTGTGACAAAAATTTCCTAACATCGCAAAGTGACAAACATTTCCTAACGTTGCATTGTGACAAACATTTCCTAACATCGCAAAGTGACAAACATTTCCTGACGTCGCATTTCAAGAACATAGCCTCATTGCTGCCATGTGACACAAATATCAAGTTGTCATAATCTGACAAACAAATCCAAATGTCGCTACTTGAAATTCACGGTCACTTATGGAAAACAACTGTGAAACATGGTTATCCATTGTTAACCATGGTAAACCACAGTCAATCATGGTCATGTTCAACCAAGTTCAACCATGTAGTGAATATCATCCATAGTGAAGGTCAACCATAGTGAAGGTCTACAGAAGTTAACCATTGTCATCATCAACCATAATTAACCATGATCATGGTAATCCAAGGTCAACTACAATTAACCATTGCCATGGTCAACCATAATTATCCATGGTCATGGTCAAGCAAGGTCATAGTCAACCATAATTAACCATGTCAACCATAGTCTTCCTTTCATTCCCAAAGAATAGCAAGGTCTAGCAAATTTTACCATGGTCGTGGTCATTGTG
>JASDQU010103788.1:442593-454768 GCA_032191745.1 Picea mariana | reverse complement strand
ATTTTTGGTATAGTTTCCAACTACTTTTTCTCCAAAATTGCTTTAAAAATTTAGAAAGTTACCTTCAATTGATTACATATTCTGGATGTCTTGGAACTTCGAAGATAGCTGTATTTCAAAAATTTCGGCAAATTCCAATGACAGTTTACGTTGAAAAAACAGAAAACATTTAGAATACGCACCTGCTCTGTGTTGTCTTATGCTTGAGTTGCAAGACAGCCGTCCGCAGGACAAAATAGAACTTTGATTTTTCGATTCAAAGGATTTTTTTGTAAAGTCGTATCATGTAAGGTAAGTTTCTGTTAGTGATATAACCAGAACCTGTGTTTCTGTCCATTCCAAGACGACATGGTTGAAACAAAACGACATAGGTTTAGACATTCAAAATATTTTATTTATTTATTTTTACATTAATATTATTATCTTAATAGTATTCATAATTTAATGATAGGAAGCGTTAAAATGCCCTCTCTCATCCTGCACTTTATTTAAATGAATAGACATTCAACGACAATGACGACAATGAGAGTCTTCGCTGGGTTAAATGGAATTTTTGGTTAGCGTCATCTGTATGCAATCGGTTTTCCCTGAATTGCCTCGCCATGATCATATCGACTGAATCGATCTCCGGCTCCCAATAAAGAGCTCAATCCGATTCAACGACTCTTGCATGGTCTGATCGGTCATATTAGCAAAGCAGAACCTAAACAACCCAGGCTCGCTACAGTGGCAAGAAGAACCCGGAGAAACATTCAACCCAATCTCTTTTAAAATTATCTTCCACAGTCTTATCTCTCCTTCTTGGTTACAGGATTGCAGAAGATGTCTGAGATCCACCCAGCAGAACAAACCGGCGTTGCTATTCAGGCAATTGATGCTAGCTACACGTAGTCCAGAGACGAACATTTCCTGTCTCTTTCGTAACCTTTTACTATTCTCTGATAAATATTTCCTTACAAATTCTGTGTCGTTGTAAGAGTAAATGACCCCGACTCGTAAGCCCGGTAATCCTAGGTCTTTCGACAGACTGTAAACAATATGAACACGCTCGCTCTGAGAAGTTTTATGGGTGGCCAATATCTCTGCAATGCTTGTAAGTTTTGGAGATGAAAAGACTGATGCCGAATAGATCTCGTCGCAGACAAGATGAATGTTCTTCTCGGACACAAAAGCAAGCAACTTTCTCAGAGTAGTAGCTTGCATAGTGGTTCCTAATGGATTTGAAGGATTTGTTATCAAAAGGCCCTTCACTTGTATATTTCGAGCACGGGCCTGCTGATAGGCTGCCTCAAGGGCAGGTATTGTTATCTGAAAATCGCTACTACTGCTGCAGTGGACGGGTATCTGCTCCACTCCTGTGCGCCACTTTAGATCTCTATCAAAACTGCAGGAACAAAAGATTCCTTCAGTAATCATAATTTATCATGCAGTGTTATTGCAGTGTGAAGGGACAGGATACAAAATTCTGTGTCAGTTTTAGTACTAAATAATTCTCCATTGACAATATATATAAATGAGTTTACCCTGGGTAATACGGCGTTGGTACTAGAAAGGCTTCTCCTGGGTTGGCTAGACAGAATGTCAACACCTCGTGGGATGCAGTTGCTCCTGCGGTGAGAACAATTCGATCTCTTTCAAAATTCGTTTTTCTTCCTCCAACTTCTTGCATAAACATTGCAATCGCCTGTGTCAACCATTCAGCGTAGTTAATAAGCATGAATTTCATCCCAAAGATATTTACAGTAACAAAAATACATTGTTCAAGGCTGGTAGAAAATCTGTCATTATTTTAAACTAGTTACAGTATTCTACCTTTCTGCAATCAGGGAGACCATGATAATCTTGATAATTGGCGATTTCCCTAAATCTTGGCACGCCTTCCTCGGTGCAAATCGATGCGTTTGGATGTGCATATAGCCAGCGTTCCAACAAATCGAATGACAGATGCAAGTAATTTCAAGCATTGTAATTATCATGCAATTCCCACTGTATACAACCATAGTTGAGAAATGGGAATGTAACTATTATGGAGAATATGAAATCTTCTGTGGGGTTTGGAATGCATTTGTGTGGTACATAATCCAACCCGAACATCAATAGAGACACGCTGAACAAATATTCCATAAATATAAAAAAATATGAATAGATAGGTTATGCTATTTACCTGATTCTCTGCCAAGCCCATTTGGATAATCCTAGATGGGTTGTTTAATGGATGGTAAGGATTTGCGTCATACTCCTTCCAGCCATCAAAGTAAGGAGAATCTTCCCCATGCGCTTTAGACACAGCCAATGCTGAAAGGCGCTCTCCCCTTGCAGGCAACCTAGTACCTTGTTGTTGCTGTTGTGCTGCGTTGTCGATCGATATCTTCATTTGAAAGTATATTCCAAAGCAGCTCCCACAGACTTTGTAGTTATTGATTGAAGTATAGAGAGACACCAGGGATTATAATTATTGATTGAAGTATACACAGAAAGCAGTGATTATAGGTCTACGAGCACTAGTATTTGCTCTTCCGATCAGACGACGTGTTTGTATGCATGCAGAGATTCCTTTTATAGATCATCAGAAGCGTCATTTATGACGACGACCGGAGAAGATTTTCCAAGAGAAGAATCCCCAACCGAGTCATGAATGAAATATAAAATAACATTAGTGTTACGTCTTTTCCATGGAAACTCGTGTTCGTGGTATTAGGTAACCCTCGGTTTTTGACCTTAAATGTCTAAAAGAAATGAAGAGGGCTTACAAATTTATTTTCTTCGCTCAAAAAGATTTGGCTAAAGTAAAACCATTGACTTAGATAGTTTATCCAAAAATTACAACCCCCAATTTGGACTCTTTTATTATTTATTTATTCAATATGAATTGATATAACGCCTACACAATGAGTTGCAGGGCTCGTATATTAGTTACGCTAAGCCTACCTATATACGTATATCAACGAGGCAATGGGCTGTTCATTAATGTTATGTTTAACAAAACATCCTATCATCATTTAATACGAACCCTACACAATTAAATTGAAGGACTAAATTGTAATTAAGCTGAGGTTACACATTTATTTTTTTCATTAAACTTGGCATTTTTTTTTTTGTCATTTAAATATTATGTTTCATATGTGTTTTTATTCAATTTTATTGTAAATACAAAAACATCCCAAACACAACATACTATCACATAATATCATCAAATAAAATTGCATTTAATATAACATCATGAAATTATTTCACATGGAATATAACACCATTAAAAACATAAACATAAAAGCTTAACAAAGTACCTTGATATAGTAGCTTGCAGACAGTTTCAATTTTGAAAACCACCAAATAGATCCAACCACTATACAAAAAAAATCTAGCAAACACTAAGAAGTATGCATGCAATGATGCCAAGATAGCTACAACCTACGGGAAAATGAAAAAAGTAATTATGAATGGTTCATGTAAAAACAATAATAAAAGTTATGGATTGTAAATTTTGAAATAATTATCGTTATTAATATAATGAAATAATAAATATTATTGAATTATTTTGGACTAGCTTTTTTAAATAGCACCTACTAATGTTTTCTAAAATGAAATCAAATAGATTTTGTGAGAGGTAGAGGGAACACATGTTTATTATTATTATCAAGATTAAGGAAGACACTAAAATCGCAGGTAGGAAGGTATTTAAATGTGGATTCTCATAAACCAAATATAATAAGAAAAAAAGTGTGCAAAAAGGTGTTTCCATCACTGCAACTGCAATATAATATTAATAAGTCTTACCTCTATGGATAGTTGTCGCAGGTTTTGGGTAGTTTTTTTGAATCCTTGATATTTTCTTTCCTCTCAACCTTCATTTTTCAATGTAGAGGATGTGATACAGTCCAATTTTCAAGTAATCCTCGTGACTTGTAAGTTGTGAGTGTGCAGCCTGTTGTTAGAGACCTAATCTCCCTAACCCCTCACTTAGGTAGAGTAATATATTTTCATGTAATAAAGGACAATATTAGTAAGGCCTAGCAATAAAGAAGAATAAGTCAAATGTAAGAAGACCTAATAGAAGGTTCTGCTTCTAGAAGGATCTTCCTCTAGATTGTTCTTTTGGATAGACATATTTAGTATAAATAGGAGGAGAGGGTATGAAAAGTTTTGTCTTGGATATTATTGAAATAGAGCTCTACTCTACTGGAGGTTTCCCCCTCAAAGAGGCAAGTGAACATTGTTACCATTAATCAAAGTGTTCTTTTTGGTGTTATTCTGGTATTATTCTGGTATTGTTCTGGTTATATTATTGTTGTTCTGCCATTTCTAGCTAAAATATTTTTGTTGTGAATACTATTTTATATTTGGAATACTACAAGTGGTATCAGAGCACTTTCCTTGGCAGAAAATTTGGGTTAATTTTTTTAGGGTAGAGACGTATTCCAATGTCTTAAAGCTAGAGAGATATGTCATTACGCGCATAAACTCACGGTCGAGGAGTAATACACGCAAGAAATAGAAGTGATACTTAAGCTCACATATGTTGTCCACCGTTGTAACCCATGTTGGCACCCCTTTGAGTGGTAGTGCATTAGACAACACCTTCATACGGTTCAGCTTAGATCTCCTAAATCCCTCCATAGATAAACCTATCGGTCGCATGGTTGTTATAGTGCCACCGAGAACAACACTCAGGAAGATACTCTCTAGTACCTTGGTAGTCGGGTAGTACGACTAAGGGCACGGTCTAGCCTCCTTAGTTGGTTCCCTGAGATATTGGGTTAAGTACTATTATTGGAACCCGCACATATATCAGAGTGCTATAACAGAGGGAAAAACCTTGTATGTAGATACCCTACAAACCCTTGTATATAGACACCCTACATACCCTAAGTTTGGATCCTATTGGCACCATTATTTCAGCCCTATCCTGTTGGATTCCTCTCTTTACCCTTATCGCAGTCATACCTATCATTTTTCAGCAAAATAAATTTCTCATGGACCCAACCCCCTTCCAACACCCTTATTTGGGCCTAACCCCAATGGATTCCCCTCGTCGCCCTGATCGTCGTGATACACTTTACCCATAACCCATTTTTTGTGTGCTCCCACCCGCCCCTTTTCATTTTCCCTCTTCATCATGTCTCACACCTGTAGCCAATACTTGGAAGCTCACTTCAATACCTTGTCCTCTAATTTCACAGAGACCCAACAAGAAGTGAGGCATCTCAGTGACAATTTTTCCACCATCATTAAAAACATGTATTCCTCCATGATGCAGGAGCATCGCCATCAAATCTTGAGTGGAGGACAGCTAAGTGCACTAGCGTTCATTTTGAAGCAATATTTTTAAATTTAAGAAGGGCATGTTACGCAAACATTTGAAAAAATTGTAAATTATGAACATCTTTAATGTTGGAAGTTGGACGATCATGTGAGATCGTTGTAGGATGTATTTTTCTTTAATGTTGTAGATTGTGGTACAGATCTAGTGCTTTTGCTCTTATCTGTCTGACTCGAATATTTATTGTAATAAAGCCTTAGTAGTTGGTATCTTTTAATTCGATAGGATAGAACTAAGGTAGCTTGGAGGGAAAGCTCAACGAGCTCGTGTTGTATAAATAAATGTATTGTTGCCCAAATGAGGTTGTTGATGGTTTTTGTTGAATCTATTGTAGAGGTTGTTTCCATTGTAGCTAAGAATAGTAGAGTTGTTGAATAATATTGTATGAGCCCATGTATATAATAGTTAAATGAATATAACATAGGAGTATTGTTCCAAATTTTTGGTGTTTCTTTGTCTATGTGAATGAATGAATGGTAGGATTTATGTTTAAGTGCATTTCTCTCTTATTTACTCATTATTTTGTTTATGAATGCATTTACATGGTTGAATGTATGAATCTTTGAGATATTAGATAAGTTTCAATTATTTCTCTTCTATGAGCCTATCCAAGGAGTGCATAGTGTCCACAAGGTGTGTGTGAGAGAGTTTGTTTCGACTCAGAAGCTCAGAAGAGACAACTTGAACTTTTTATTTGCAAGGAGTGCATATTGTCCGCAAGGAGTGCGTTGACACATTATTCTGACTCAGAAGCTTAGGAGCACTATCTTTAAGCCTTATTTGAGAAGAAGTGCAGAAGACCTTGCAAGGTGTGCACAGGTGAAACATCCTTAATTTCTTTTGTTCAAGGAGAGAAATCAGGTGAGTAACGAAATTATTGCAAGGTGTGCACAGTTTCTCACAAAAGAAGCTGGGTTGAAGAGAAGAATTGTTGCAAATTGTGCACACAAGTCAAATTTCGACTAAGTGTCGAAAAGGTGCTCTGAGGGGTGAGAGGTATCAAAGAAGAACAATCTTAGAAGAGATAGTGAGCGATAATTCTTCGTTTGGGAGGATTCCGTGAAGGTTTCCCAAAATTAAGAAGAAAGATTTGTTCAGGAGGAAGCACGATCATTTCTGGACCTTCATATCTAGGAGAAGTTGCACGGTGGTTAGTCGTGAGTTCCTTCGAAAGTTTGTGAATCGGAGGATTTGGGGTGTTAAGGAGTGAAAGTCATAGAAGTCCAAAGTTGTGTAGAGATCCTAATTGTTGGTTACAATAGGGTTACGTGGTCGCAGATCAGAGAATTTAGAAGATAGAGTTCCATAAGTTTTTCACAGAGAAAAAGTCTAGTTTTCTTGAAGTTGCGAGAAGGAGGGAGATCTAGACCATTGATACAAAAAATGCACAGCAGAGATCTGTGGAGTTTGGGTGATAGAACCCTTCAGAAGGAAAAGGGGATAAAACATCCAAAAGCCTTGAAGCCGAAGTGTCAAAGTATATTGCCATCGTTGGTTGTCAAAGGGAGCATGAACTGTAGATGTGGTTCCGGGTAACTTCGTCGGTTCAGAGTTCACATGAAAAATGATCTGTTGTGTCCAAGGCAGTTTGAGTACGAAGTCATGAAGTCCTTAGGAGGTTTAGCCCCGGGTCACAACCCGAGGTCACATGTGGAGAGGGGATAGTGGAAGGAGATAGCACTCGTCAGCGTTAAGATTTTAAAAAGCGTTAAGGAGAGGGTCTGCGGGTTCCATATGACCTGCGCCTGAGGAGATAAAAAAAGTTCTATGTTAAATCAATTTCAGGCTAGCAGGGTCTCGAGGAGCTAAGTCAACTCAGTTGTTTGAAGATCCTTGACCGAGAGGTCGTGCAACCCCTAGGAGGTGAGGGGGGTTGTTTCACTCCATCAACGCCAAAATGGAAACCATCAAACATGACCTCGCTACCCAAATTTCATCCTTTTCTATCGAGCTTGAATCCTTCACTACAATGATTTGCGCCAAGATGAGTATCCCAACAAATCTTCCCTCCTTTGACCCGCCTTTTCTCTCTGAAGGTGAAACTTCCTCTAATTCTTGAACTTTTTAGCCCCATCACTTTTAGTGTGACCTACACCTTCCACGTGTGGATGTGAACAAATTTGATGGCTTGGATCTCACTGGCTGGGTAACTCAAATGGAACATTATTTCTCTTTGTATTGCATTACATATGAATTGGCCAAACTCTCGTATAGTGTTCTCCATCTAGATCAAGAATGTTAGCAATGGGGAAAAAATTCTCCCCAATGGTATATGGCTTGGACACAATTTGTGGCAGAGCTTTTTGAATTCTTTCACACTGACACCAACAATTTAGGTCGTTTGAAAAAGTTGAAACAATATGGAATAGTGGAAGACTTTATAGCCACTTTTGAGCGATTGAATTTCCATACAAAGGGCATGTCTAATGCCTTTTTCCAAGAATGTTTTATCAATGACCTCAAGGATGAGATTCGTGCCCATGTCCTCATGAATCTACCTCAGAGTTGGGTCAAAGCTACTAAACGATCTAAGGAAGCACAACAAGTTGTCTCTTCTCAAATGCGAAAACCCTCCTTTATTCCTCACCCTAGACCAATCGCTCCCACTCCTCCTTCTACTCCACTAAAGATCTAGAAACTGACCAGGGAAGAAATGGATGAACACCAAATCAAAGGAATTTGTTATAATAATGATGAAAAACATTTTCCTGGGCACAAGTGTAAGGAAAAAAAATAAATTTATGGCCATCTTCGAGGACGTTTCGGAAGACGATGTTGAGGCCCCCCCTGTGGCCGAGTCAGCTGAACCCACTAACATGATCCTGGTGGCTCTAACCCTCTGGAAGTCGAAATGGTTATTTCCATGAATGCTCTCATTGGGTTCTTTGTTCCCCAAAATCTCAAGACAATATGTTACATTAAGAATCAAAAGGTCATCATCCTTGTTGAGAGTGGAAGAACCCATAATTTTATCCATCGTCACATTTCTCAAGAAATTAATTGCTATATACGTGCCGTCAATAATTTTCAAATCATGATTGCCAATGGAGGGTCCATGAAATGTGGGGAGCGCTGTGAAAATGTGTGTCTCCAAATTGGTCAGTACCACATGAAATCTCATATGTTTTCTATGTACATGGTTGGTTCTGACATTGTGTTGGGTGTAGAATGGCTAAGGACTTTGTGTTCCATTCTCATGGATTTTAAGGAATTAACCATGCAATTCAACTAGGACAGTCAACAATATAAGTTCCAAGGCATCATCATCGGTTCCCCAAAGATCATCAATTCTCATCACATGGAAAAAATGCTAAAAAAAGGTCATTCTTGAATTATTTTTCAACTCCATGTCATTCAAGAAACTCAGACACCCTCTATGCCGCAGGACCTCCAATCCATCCTCTCCAAACATCAAGTTGTTTTTTCCACTCCCCAAGGACTTCCTCCTTCCCGTGTTGTTCATGATCATTCCATTTCCCTTGTCCCCGACAACCTTCCTCCCAATGTTCATCCCTATCGTAATCCATTTTCCCAGAAAAATGAAAATGTGAAAATTGTTCAAGAATTGCTCACCACAGGTGTTATCCGTCCTAGTACAAGCCCCTACTCTTCTCATGTGGTCATGGTACTTGAGAAAGAAGGCTCTTGGCACATGTATCCTGACTTCCATTCCCTCAACAAACTCACCATCAAAGAAAAATTTCCCATTTCTATCATTGATGACCTCTTAGATGAATTGAGTGGTGCCCAGTTCTTTACTGGATCTTTGTTCTGGCTACGAGAAGATACGTATGAATGAAGCAAGCATTACTAAGACTGAATTTAAAACTGATGAGGGCCACTATGAGTTTGTGTTCATGCCCTTTGGCTTGTGTAATTCTCCCTAAACTTTCCAAAGCCTTATGAATGATGTCTTCTATCCTTTTCGTCATCATTTTGTCTTAGTTTTCTTTGATGATATATTCATCTATAGTAAAACCCGTAGAACCCATATTTCTCATGTGGATCCAGTTCTACATCTACTCTCTCAACACCAATGTTTCCTCAAAATGTGATTTTGGAGCCTCGAAAGTCGAGTACTTGGGTCATATTGTTGGCAAGGTAGGTGTCAGGGTGGATCCTAACAGGATTGAAGCTACGCAGGATTGGCCTCACCCAAAGACTCAAAATATTGTGTGGATTTATGGATTTAAAATCCTATTATCACAAGTTTGTTAAGAATTATGGAAATATTGCGACACCTCTCACTGCTCTCCTTAAAAATAATTCTTTCACTTGCACTCTTAGAGCTGATCAGGCCTTTCAAACCTTGAAGGAGACCATGTGCACTACTCTTTATGTCCCTTCCTGATTTCACAAAGACATTTGTCCTGGAATGTGATGCTTCTGGGAGAGGAATTGGAGTAGTCCTTATGCAATATGGTCGACCTTTGGCCTTTACCAGCAAACAATTGTTAGAGTGACATATGGGAAAATCAATCTATGAAAAGGAAATTATGGTTATTTTGCATGTAATGGATATTTGACACCCTTATCTATTGGGGCAACACTTCCAAATAAAGATAGATCATCAAATCCTAAAGTATTTTCTGGAACAACGTCGTTCCTCCCTAGATCAACAAAAATGGGTGACTAAGCTCTTTGTATATGATTATGATATAATTTACAAGAAAGGAAAAGACAGCATGGATTTTGATGCACTTTCAAGAAAATATGAATATGAAGAGTCCCTTTTTCCCTCTCCTTCACTGTACCAGATTGGTTCCAAGTTGTTCTCTAAGAATGGCTACACGATCCAAAAAATTCACATTTGATCCAACAATTGCAAGACAATTCTCCAGTTTCCCTAGGGTACTCTTGGCACAATGATGAGCTTCACTAAAAGGGTAATTTGTATTTAAGTAAACAATCACAACTTGAATCCACAATATTTTCTGAGCTTCATGCTACACCCACAACTGGGCACTCGTGGTTTACCAAAACCTATGACAGGTCAAGCGTTCTTTTTTCTGGGATCGTATGAAACATGATGTTCACAATTTTGTGGCAGAATGTGATTTTTGTCAATGCGACAAGGGAGAAATAGTCAAATCTCATGGAATACTACAACTGCTTCCACTTCCACATGGTATTTGGAAGGATATCTCTATGGATTGTACCGTGGTCTTACCTAAATAGATAAATAAATAAGTCATCATGGTGGTCATTGATTGTCTTTCCAAGTATGCACATTTATGTTCTCTTCAAAACCCATTTACAACCTCCATTGTGGCTCAACATTTCATAGATCAGGTCTTCAAGATTCATGGCATGCCCCATTATATTGTTTATGATTGAGACCCCACTTTCACCAGAATTTTTTGGCAAGAACTATTCAAGCTACAGGGCACCCAATTGCATCTCAGCACCACTTATCATCCCCATACTGATAGTCAAACTGAAGCTGTCAACAAGTGTTTGGAAACATATTTGAGGTTTTTTTCATCGAAAAGGAAAAAACAACAATCTCAATGGTTAACACTAGTTGAATGGTGGTACAACACTTCTTACCATAAAACTACCTGCATGACTCCTTTTGAATCAATATATGGACAAAATCCACCTTTAGTTCTCTCATACTTCCTAGGTGTCTCAAAGGTCCAAGAGGTTAACCAAAATCTTATAGTTTGAGAGGCTATTCTCCGTACCCTTAAAGAGGATTTGGTAATGGGCCAAAATCACATGAAGCAACAGGAAGATCAAGGTTTCTCTGAACGTTAATTTTCTAAAGAAGACTAGGTGTTTCTTTGATTGAAACCTTATAAGAAAACTTCTCTCAAGGCTGACCATTGTCAGAAATTGACACCCAAATTTTATGGTTCTTAAACCATTCTCAAGCATATGGGAAAGGTGGCCTATAAATTATCTTTTCCTAGTCATTTTAAGCTCCATCCTATTTTTCATGTCTCCTGCTTAACGAAGGTGATTGGAACTAAGTGCCAAACTCAAACCAACCTTCCCGAGTTGGATGAAGAAAGCTCCATCTAGTTGTAGCCACAAGTTGTTTTGGACTAGGGTGAGCATCGTCTGCATCAACGCACCATCAACGAATTTTTAGTCCAGTAGAAATATACAACTCCAACATATGCCACTTGGGAACCAACTACCATTCTACAACAATTTCCTCATCTCAAGCCTTGAGGACAAGGTTGTTTTTAAAGGGGAGGACATGTTAGGGACCTAACCTCCTTAACCCCTCACGTAGGTAGAGTAATATATTTCCATATAATAGAGGACAATATTAATAAGGCCTAGCAATAAGGAAGAATAATTTAAATGTAATAAGACCTAATAAAAGCATCCTCTTTTAGAAGGATCTTCCTCTAGATTGTTCTTTTGGATAGAAATATTTAGTATAAATAGGAGTAGAGGGTATGAGGAGTCTTGTCTTGGATATTATTGTAATAGAGATCTACTCTGATGGAGGTTTCCCCCTCAAAGAGGCAAGTGAACATTGCTATCATTAATCAAAGTGCTCTTTTTAGTGTTATTCTGGTATTGTTATGGTTATATCATTGTTGCTCTTCCATTTCTAGCTAAAATATTTTTGTTCTGCATGCTATTTTATATATGGAATACTACACATGTGGTATAATATTTGTAACTTATGCAATGTACTATGCATGTGACTTGCAAGTTGCAACATGTACTATGCATGTCTTTTTCTATATAATTTATAACTTGAGTTATGTTTGCTTTACACAAAAATCAACATTCAAATTTAGGAAATTGTTATTATAGTATATTACATTACATTATAATATATATATATATATATATATATATATATATATATATATATATATATATATATATATA
>JASDQU010103788.1:418893-442239 GCA_032191745.1 Picea mariana | reverse complement strand
AAGTGGTTCATATAGGTTGATTAATGTCATTTTCCACCTTCTTAAAATAATGGCGTCGATCAATGTATAACAACCACAATTATTTTTAGATGTGGTTCATGGTATTGAAGACTGGTACTCACTATGTCCATGGAAAACCCCCTTGAAATCCATGAAAGAACATAGGGAGGTCGAGCATTTTCAGAATATTGGGGGTGTTAGCGCCACCATTTTTCTTTCCATTTAGAGTCGGTTTTTAGTCGCATTGTGACCCATGCATCCAAACATATGAAGCCAGGTACATTAAAAAAGGAAAAGTCTAAATCAGCGAATGGTCAATTGGCCCTTGGAAACGGGAAGGGGTGTTAGAGTCGAATCATACGTAAATAGTACAAACACATCATTCCCAGAGAGTCGGGTCTTGTCAAAAGTTAGTCTCTACGTGCCCTAGGTCGAGTCAAGCAGTTAATGGAAGTCATTTCGGAAAGTGTTGTGGCTATTATCAATTCATCATGAGGGTTGAAGGAACGAAAAATCATGGCATTCGCACCATGCGCCCCCTACAAACCTTATCATCTGTACCTTGTATGTGGGGATGTGTTATTGAAGATCTATGGTTCGATTCAAAACATCCAGTCCCCATGAATTCACTATTTCTCCAACATGATTCCTCATTCTTCCCAAATCGTTATAAATTTCAGATGCATGGCACCCATTTTAGTCATGAAACCAGGTCCGCACTCTATGTGTGATTCCCCTTGGTAGTCTGGGTTGATCAAATATCCCTCCATGTGCATTTGGTGGACACACCATGCGTAGAATAAATACTGGTCGTGCCATGGAAACCTCCCAAAGCATAAGGAAAGGCGTGTGAAGCAGCATAATTTCCAGGTCCAAGCCCCAAAATGACTGGGAGTCATTCTCACCTACAGCAGGCATTCCCAATGATGGGAAAGGAGTTATTCCTTTACCCACATAGGCGATAAGATCAAACCTCGCAGAACCTAAAGTGGAAGGACTTGCACAGGGAAGGAAGATAGTAGAAGAACTTCCTCCCTAATAGAAAATACCTCGGAGAAGGGGCAGGCCAAGGAAGAACAAGGAAGATGGGGAAGCCTGATTTTTAGAAGAGCTATGTGACAGATCGGTGGCCGAAGAAAAACTCATGCGCGCCTTCTAGCTAGAGCCCGCTGGAGGATCAAGCCGCGAAGGTAGGAGCATAACCAGGGAAATGGATACCACATGAGCAAATGATCAAGAGCCATCTCAGAAATTAAAAGAGGAAAGTTTGTCTATCACTGAACTCTACCAAGAAAACATGGAGTTGAGGCGGAAGCTAGCAACAAAGACTATGGAAGCGTCAACAACACAAGCTCGTGAAGGGAACGCTACATGGATAAAAAGACAGCTCAGAGAGGCGCAAGATAGCATTTTATAGCTGTGAGAAGCACACAGGCTATCAAAGGAAGGGCATACAAAAAATTCCATGGAATGCAAAGCATCCGAGAAGGAATCCTGCACGGCTCTCGCCAGTGCACAAAAAAACAAGTTTAGTTGGTGTTAATCTCTACATCCGCAAACATAAGACAAATCTTGTCATTTTTGAACGACACTTTTCCATAAAACACTCTACCATTTTGATCAAAGTCGTGACCATCAAACAACCACTTGTTGTGCACATTTTTCCCAACAAATGAGCATGCGGTAGAAATCAAAGTAATTATAGTAGATAGCGAGTTCCTGGAAGACACCTATCTGCTCAGACATCAGATCAAAGGGAAATATTGACACATATTTTCCTCATATCGAGACCTGAATGATGATCATATCCTCATGGAACATTTGCAAATAGTCATGTGTAAATAGATGTGATTATTGTCTATTTTTGGAAAGCGTCATGCGAAGAATATCTAACGCATACCACTTAGTTTCCTAGTTTTTAGAGCTAGCAGTTAGAAAAAAGGGTAGCCCAAGTGGAGCCCTCATTTATATATTTCATCTTTTGGATGTAAGTCAGGGTGGTTGGAAAAATTTGTATAGGCAGTAGCTATTGTATGTAATTTGAGTTCTACCGAAATTTAATGCAGAGCCCTCTCCGGATCTGAAAGACCAGTTTTGGGTCTCAAAGTTGGTTGAAAAAATTACGTTCATCGTTCGTTTATTAGTCGAACAGATTTACGGAGTGCTAACATTTATGGCATCATTGTTGAGGATGAAATTGAATAGATTTCCCTAGGAGAACAACTAACGTTGCAGTTTGACCCCTGAGAGTAACAGGGGGACAAACATATGTACTGGCTGAAGCCCTTTCCTTGGCGACTCCAGTCCAAAAGACCGGTAGATCCAAGTAGCATAGTTTAGGAACCCTGGCTCCGAAGACAATCTATACCAAAGAAAATCCTAATCCAAACCCTACAAAGTATGTGTACAACCCAGAGAATATTCTGTACAAGACTAGAGAAAAAGCGTCGGACCCATTATACTACCTGGACATAAGCCTGTCCTTACCCAAATATGTTGCGCAAAGAATTGATGACCTTGAGTTTGATGAATTATTCGAGAAAACCCTTTTCAGGTCTAAGTCGAAAACCATCTTGGATGAGACTATTTTTGACTCGAAGAAATTCCAAGCCCTGATATTAAATAATATCCCTCAAAATCCAAATCCTTTCGGAGCCATGGCTGTCAGATTCGCCCCCCTCATATTGCCATCCCAACTACCTAAATTGCCTTAGAATTATAGCTAGAGAATCAGACTCTATGACGTTGAAGGAAGTGTTTCTGCCCAGAGGCACCTGGACTAGTTTAATGATTTCGTTGACCAGGAGGAGGTGGACTACGCATATGAAAAACTGAGGTTGTTTGCGCAGAGCCTTTCGAGAGATGTAATAAAATGGTTCAAATACCTCATGCCCATGAGCATATGATACTTCCCCACATTCGAGACGTCTTTCCTGAATAAATGGGGGGACAATAAAAACCCTTTGCATCTTTTAGCACAGTACAATAATATGAAGAAAGAACCGGAAGAGACAGTAAAGTAATTCTCAGCCTGTTTCTTGAAGGTGTACAAATCAATCCCTGCAGAAGTCAATCCATCCCCTGGGGTTGTGTGGTTGTAGTACATTGATTCCTTTGACAACAATTTCGCCATGTTGTTGAGAGAAACAAGATAAAAAAGTATAGGTGCTATAATGAGTAACTCTATCGAAGTTGAAGTAAACATTATGGCATTGAGAAAAATAAAACTGAGGTTCAACTGAGGTGATAAGAGACCCAAGGGATATGCACAGTCATCGACATTGCGGTCCTCAGAAGACAAATTTGACATGATGATGAAGACAATGGAAAAGTTGATGGAGAGAATGTCCATGGGAAACTGACATGTTGCTCGAGTATAGAATGACGCCCAACCCATGAATCAGAACCTCATAAGGGGTCAAGTCCCTCAAATCAGACATAGAGAACAAAGAGAGAAGAGGGATCAAGGTGACCAGTAGAAAAGACCTCTCTCCAAAAAAAAATACATTGATGAAGACTTCGACTAGGAGTTTGAAGACCAGATGCATTGTTGCGACGACAAAAACCCATGTGTGTTCTTGAAAAAGAGCGAGCATGATCGGTACAGGATAAAAAATGACGAATTCGTTTTGGAGACGAACTATGATATGATACTCAAAATGGATGATGCATTGTCCTGGGAGACAGAGGAGTTAAGAATAGGCTATCAGAATGCCATCATGTAGTTCGAGAAGAAATATAACGTTTGGATCAAAGACATGCCTACCGAGCTGCAACAAATGAACTCCATAAGGAAAACTCTGGTGGACATCCCTTCCACAAGCCGATCAAGGTCAGACAGCACGACCAAGGATGTGATGGAGAAAACTAAGTCGAAGGAGGATGCCCCTAATAAAACTTCGGAGGCAGGTCGGCGGGTGGGCGGAAAAGAGGTAGAGAAAGTCTCTCCCCCTTTCAATTTTGAACATGAGATGGCCAAAATAAAAATATTTGTCCCATTCAACGAACTTATTAGAAAAGGAGAGTATCGGGAGAAAATAATTAAAATGTTGAAAATGGGAGGGACCCCCGATACTTTGAATATCCAAGATGACCACCCTGCTATCCTTTTTGGTCTACGCATTGAAGAGACAAATGATACTGAGGATGTCTCTCTAGTCTACGTCAGTCTAAAGGTCTATGACATGAACCTACATAATGCCATGCTAGATTCTGGTGAGTCACATAACCTCATGCCAAAGGTGATCATGGATGAATTGGGTTTGGATATCACTAGGCCATACAAAGACCTTTTCTCTTTTGATTTGAGGAAAGTCAAGTGTTTGGGCCTCATCAAAGACCTAGTTGTGTCGTTGGTTCAAATCCCCTCAAAGAGCATGTTTATGGACGTAGTCATCACCGACATACTCCCAAAGTTTGGAATGCTTCTATCAAGGTCATGGGATAGGGCACTTTGCAGATGGATATGTCATATGCCACCATCCCTATTTTTTTCCATGACAGATGGTTGTACATAGAAGTGTTACTAAAATACATTGAAAAAAGCAAGACACAGCCAAATAACCATCCTATATATTACATCGACACTGAGTTTGGTTATTCTATATTCTACAATGACTTGAGTTTCAAAGAGGAAGAGATGACAGCCATCCCGACAGTTGACGAGAAAACCATGTAGGAAACAATAGAGTGTGCCGAACCGAAAGACCACGTGGAAAATAGGGTATGGAACATGATTTTCAATGGCGTGGTCATCAAAGAAGGGTTTGGGGCCGACGTTTGGATAATCCCCCCTGAGGTGGGAAAAATTCTACGCTCATACAAAATCACGTTCGAATTTACAAACAACATGGCTGAGTATGAAGCACTAATATTGGGCTTACAATTTTTAAGATAATTGGGCACGCGCAAAAGATAGCAGTGCGAAAATATTTTGAGCTAATCATAAATCAGGTAAAGGGCCTATATCTGACCAAACACCCCAGGATGATAGCGTACAAAAATTTGGCATTGTACCTCCTCAAAGGATTTTCAAAGTACGACCTATCTTCTATCCTCGGAGAGAAAAATCAAATCGTTGATATGTTGGCCACCTCCGCCTCGGTTTTTAAGATCCCCCTATTCCCAAAAACAAAAATATGAAATTGAGGTAAAGAACAGGCCGATAGTGCCTGATATATCAAACATTTGCAAGTGTTTGATGACGACAAGTAGGTGGAGAGATTCCTCCTTATGAGCGACGAGTTCTCTAATACAAACATTGACAAGGAATGTTGTTGTGACAAAGATGAGAGCACATATGCACACAGTAACGATGACCCTTTCCAAAACTAGATCGTGGGAAGGGACATAATCCAACTGAAAAATAACATCATTCAAAAGGGGTTAGTGCCCCTAGAAAAGTTGTTTGACGAGAATGACATGGCTAAAAATCCCAAGATCACTGCAAGTGCAGAAGACGTGGAAGACTGCAACATTGGAATTGAGGAAAACCCAAAGATGATCAAATTATCGAAAATGCTAAGTCTGGAGGTCAAGAAATACTACATCAAACCCATGAAGGATTTCCCCGAAGTGTTCACGTGGAGCTATGATTATTTGAAGGTGTATGGCACCAATGTAATACATGTTATCCCTCTCAAAGAAGACTAGAAACTTTTCAAACAAAAGCTGAGATGGATAAATCCCCCATTGTTTTTGCTGATTGAAAAGGAGGTAAAGAAGATTTTTGATGCTAATATTATTGTTTTTTTGCGATTCTCTAAATGGTTAGCTAATTTGGTGACCATAAGAAAGAAAAGCAGTGAGATAAGACCGTGTGTAGATTTCCATAATCTAAACAAGGTGTCTCTCAAGGATCACTACCCTCTCCCCAAAATGGAATATATACTGCAGAAGGCGGTGGGGTATCAGAATATGTCCATGTTGGATGGTTTCTCAGGTTATAACCAGATCATGGTTCACCCAAACAATAGACAAAAAACAACTTTCACAACTCCACGGGGAACGTTCATGTATGCCAAGATGCCTTTCGGTCTGATGAATGTTGATGCCACTTACCAGAGGGAAATGGACATAGAATTTTCCCATGAAAAGGACAAGTTCATTGTAATCTATCTGGATGACATCATGGTATACTCTGCCTCCAACAAGAAACACCTCGAGCACCTGAAGAAAGTATTACAGAAGTGCAGGAAGTTCAGCATATCACTAAATCCAAAGAAATCACATTTCGGGGTGGAAGAGGAGAATTTGTTAGGACACATTATCTCGAAGGAAGAGATTAATATAGACCCCAATAGGGGTGAAGGGATCTCAAAGATCGACACCCCACGCTATAAAAAAGAAGTGCAATCCTACCTGGGAAAAGTGAACTTCTTGAGGAAATCATAAAGCACATAACCTGCATGCTAAGGAAGGGAAACGAGATCAAGTGGAACCCGGAGGCCAAGAAGTATTTTAAAGATATCAAAGTGGCGCTGACTAAATATCATGTTCTAGCTAGCCTGGACTTTACGAAAGACTTTATCCTGTTTTCGTTCTCCTCAGAACACACTATTGTCAACATGTTGTTGCAGAAAGACGAGAAGGATTTTGAAAAACTCATAGCCTATTTCAGCTAAACACTACACGATGCTCCACTAAGGTATCACATTATGGAAAAATAGGTGTATTCCTTAGTGAAATCTTTGAAAGAGTTCAAGACATACATATTTCACTCCCATGTCATCGCTTATGTGCCCAACAACTCAATAAAGGATATACTGACTCAACCTGACCCGGAAGGAAGGAGAGGAAAGTGGATAGCGTCCATGATGGAATATGACATTGAGATCAAGCCTATGAAACTGATCAAGGGTCAGGTCCTTGCAAAGTTAGTGTCGTAGTTGGACTGCGACGTTGTAGGAAAAATTTCATCATTGATATGTCAGAATGCCCTCAAGAAGAAAAAGTTGCGTAGGTGTCTCAGGTGTTCATTGATTCTCCATGGTATGCTAACATCATCTGTGTTGGAGAATCTCTAGGCCCCTCCAACTGTAAGTAAGACTAAGGCCATATTTCTCAAGCTTAAAGCGGTCAATTTCTGCATCCTGGACAATTCACTCTACTGGAAGGACCTCGGGGGTATATTTCTTAGCTGCTTTCTGGAAAATGATGCGAAGCGGGCCATTCAAGAATTTTACAAAGGTTAATGTGGAGGACACCACCACTAGAAAACCACCATGCAAAAAATCCTGAGGTTGGGTTACTATTGGCCTACGTTCTTCGCTGACGTGTGAAAAGAGGTCTCCAGCTTCCACGAATGACAGATTTTCGACGGAAGAAGAAAGTTGCAGCCACTACCACTAAAACCGATCTCACTCGAATCACCTTTCATGTAGTGGGGTCTAGATTTCATAAGGGAAATAAATCCTCCATCCTCTGCACAACATAAATGGATACTCATGGCCACTGACTACCTCATGAAATGGATAGAAGCAATCCCCATGAGGCAAGCTACCGACACAGTCATCATCCAATTTATGGAGACAAACATTTTTTTTAATATTTGGATGCCTCATCAAGATCATAACAGACAACGCGGTCGCGTTTAAGTCCAAAAGGATGGAAAAGTTTTGTCGGGATTACAATATAACCCTAGGGCATTCCATGACATACTATCTGCAAGGCAATGGGTTAGCATAATCCTCAAATAAGATCCTAACCAGGATCATCAAAAGAATCTTGCAAGACAACAAGAAAGACTGGCTTAAAAACCTTATCTATGCTTTGTGGGAAGATAAGGTTACCACCAAGAAGTTTATATCAACATCGCCTTTTCAAATTGTTTGTGGCACGGATGTAATATTCTGTACTTCACTGGGGCCGCCCGTCAGAAATTTGTTGCAAGAATAAGAGGTCGAGGAAAATTATGCACAAAGGAGAATAAACCAGTTAATTCACACACAGCAGGTGCAGGAACAAGTGTATAATCGGTCGCAGCTCCATCAGAAGAGGATGAAGAAAGATTTGGACAAGTGTTCTAAGAAGGAAGATTTTTTAGGTAGGGGAGCTAGTGCTAAGATGAGACGCGAGAAATAAATATAAGGGGAAGCACAAAAATTTCGACAATCTTTGGACAGGTCCATTCAGAATCAACACGTATTGCAGAAACAATGCTTATTTCCTTGAAGGGATAAATGGAGAATGCCTTGGTTGGGGGCCTATAAACGACAAGTTCCTCAAACATTATCTAACAAAATAAAATCTGTTTAAGTCATTTGTCATTGTAAATAATCGTTTTATTTTTGCGTCGAGTCAGAAGGTCAGTAGAAAATTGAAGCCCAAAGTGAAGGCCCTCAGTTTATGCTATGTTTTTAGAAGCTGTGTCGATATGTTTAGGTTGTGTTTTTCTTTTTTTATTTACAATGCCAAAGATTCGAAATGAGGCCCAATGGTCAGGCACCTGGTCTACTGTCCTTTGCTACCTCGCAGGGAGGATAGCATCCCCGTTGGAGCCAGTTGTTAGCGCTGCCATTTTTCTTTCAATTTAGAGTCAACTTTTAGTCATGTTGTGACCCATGCATCCAAACATGTGAATTCGGGTACGTTAAAAAAGGAAAATTCTAAATAAGTGAATGGTTGGTTGGCCCTTGGAAACGGAAAGGGGTTTCAGAGTCGAAGCATACATAAATAGTACAAGCACGTTGTTCCCAGAGAGTCGAGTCCTGCCAAAATTTAGTCTCTATGTGCCCCAGGTCGAGTCAAGAAGTTAATGGAAGTCATTTTGGAAAGTGTTGTGGCTATTATCAGTTCATCATAAGGGTGGAAGGAACAAAAAATCGCGTCATTCGCATCATGTGCCCCTGCAAACCTTATCATTTGTACCTTGTACATAGGGATGTATTATTGAAGATCTGCAGTTTGATTCAAAACATCCTGTCACCATGAATTCATTGTTTCTCCATCATGATTCCTTCTTCTTCCCGACTCATTATAAATTTTAGATTCTCGGCACCCATTTCAGTCATGAAACTAGGTCCTCACTCTGTCTGTGATTCCCCTTGCCAGTCCGGGTTGATCAAAATTCCCTCCCTGTGCATTTTACAGATACACTGCGTACAGAATACATACTGGTCACGCCATGGCAACCTCCCAAAGCATAAGGAAAGGCGAGCAGAGAAGTAGAATTGCCAGGTCCAAGCCCCAAAATGACTGGGATTCATTCTCACTTGCAACAAGCATTCCCAAGGATGCAAAAGGTGTTATTCCTTTACCCACATAGGTGATCAGATCAAATCGCGTGGAACCTAAAGCAGAAGGACTTGTGCAAGGAGGGAAGAAAGTAAAAGCCTCGTCTCCCCAACAACAAATACCTCAAATAAGGGGAATTCCAGGTAAGAAAAAGGAAGTTGGGGAAGCCCGATTTTTATAAGAGCCACGTGCCAAATCGGTGGTTGAAGAACTATTCATGTGTGCCATCCAGCTAGAGTCCGTGGGAGGATCAAGCCACGAAGACAGGAGTAGAATAATCGAAATGGATACCACAGGAGGGAATGATCAAGAGACATATCAACAATTAAAGAAGGAAAACCTGGCTATCACTGAACTCTACCAAGAAAACATGGAGTTAAGGCTGCAACTAGCGACAAAGAATATGGAAGCATCAACAATGCAAGGTCACGAAGGGAATGTGGCATGGCTAAAAAGACAAATCATAGAGGCACAAGACACCATTGTACAACTGTGAAAAGCGTAGAGGCTATTGGAGGAAGGGCATAAAAATCATTCCATGGAATGCGAAGTGGCCAAGAAGGAATCAAGCGCATCTCTCACCAACGCGTAGAAAAAATAAGTTTAGTTGGTGTTCCTCTCTGCATCCAAAAACATAAGACAAATATTGGCAGTTTTGAAGGACATGTTTCCCTAAATAACTCTACCATTTTGATAACGGTCGTGACCATCAAACAACCACTTGTCATGCACATTTTCCCCAACAAATGAGCAGGCAGAATAAATCAAAGTCATTATAGATGATAGCGAGTTCTTGGCAGACACCTGTCTGCTCAGACATCTGATCGAAGGGAAATACTAACAGATATTTTACTCATATCGAGGCTTGACCGATGATTAGATCCTCGTGGAAAATTTGTGAAAAGTCATATGTAAACAGACGTGATTATTGTCTATTTTTTTAAAGTTCCATGTGAAGAGTCTCTAACGCATACCACTCAGTTTCCTAGTTTTTAGAGCTAGCAGTTAGAAAAAAGGGTAGCCCAAGCGGTGCCCCCATTTATATATTTCATCTTTTTGATGTAAGCTAGTTTGGTTGGCAAACTTGGTATAGGCAATAGCTATTGTATGTAATTTGAGTTCAACAAAAATTTAATGCAGAGGCCTTGTAACTTTGACGTGAAGATTCTAGTTGTAGCAGATGGATGTATTGTTTTCCTTTCCTTGCATATGTGCTTCCTGTTATCTTTATTCATATATGTTTCTGTCTATTTTAGAATGAATTTTCGAACCTATGGATTTGCTATGTAGCACCCCTTGTTCACGCCACTTAGACAAAATGTTTTCTTCTGAAAGCTAACTTTGAATTCACCCGCAGCGGTGCTCCAAGTTACTTCTTGTATGTTCTCCTCGCCACACATTACTATTTTTCACTGAACCCTGTTTCTCTCCTAGCCTTTATCCTCTCAAATTTCAGTCATCGAGTCATTTGTTTATGTTGTTTTTCTTGAATCAACTCCATATCCCATGTCTTATTTTCTTGCGCCAATATAACCAGAGACCATTATATCAAAGGTGTTAAATATAGCCGCTGCCTTAAAATCCATATCTCGTGTGGAGATCGTGCCCCTCGAGAGAGCCCTCTACGGATTTGAAAGGATAGTTTTGGGTCTCAAAGTTGGCTGAAAAAGTTACCTTCATCGTCTGTTTATCATCCAAACATATTTACAGAGTGCTAACAGGGGGCTCAACAACAAGAGCATCATATAGACCCATTTAAGGGAATCACATGTCACTTACAAGGAATTGAACCTAGGTGGGGAGGGTAAAAACCATTCCTCCTAACCACCCAAGCTACATCTAATAGACAATATATCAACCACCATTATTATTGTGGTTGTTCTAATTAATGGTCATCACCTGTGGGGCGGATTAGAAGATTTTTGAATTAAAATTTCAATATCATTAATATTGAAATATCTATGCTATTTTAGTATGGTTGACCACATATGACTATGGTCCACCATATTCGACCATACTTGATGATGGTTAACCATGCTTAAATATGGTTGACCATGGTTTACTATTGTTGACTATGGTTGATTTTGATTGAAAATGGTTGACTTTGGTTGAGAATGATTAACCATGGTTGAGTGTGTTTCACCATGTTTGACCATGGATGATCATATTTAACCATGGTCGATCATGTTTGACTATGGTTAATAATGTTTGACTATGGTTGACTATGCATAACTATGTTTGAAAATGAAAACTATGTTTTACTATGGTCGACATTGGTTTACCATGGTTGACTATGGTTTGGTCATGTTTGATAATGGTTTTCCATGGTAAACCATGTTTGGCTATGGTTGACCATGGTTCACTTTGGTTGACTATGGTTGTCTATGATTGAACATGGTTGACCATGGACTATCTTGGTTGACTTTAGTGGACCATGGTTAGCCATGGTTAATTGGATGAATATGGTTAACCATGTTTTAATTTGGTTGAATTTGGTTTTCATGATTGACTTTAGATGGCCATTTTTCATTATGGTCAACTTTGGCTAACTATGGTTGACAATGATCAATCATTTTTAAATATGGTTGACCTTGGTTGATTTAGGTTGACTATGATTCACTTTGGTTGACCATACTTGGTTAGGGTTAGCCATGATTGACTATAGTTGACCGTTTTGATTATGTTTAACCATAGTTAACTATGGTAATGTCACATTGTGATACTCAACTTAGTTGACTTATGTTGAAATGCTATGTTATTCAATGGTTGTGTCACATTTTGACATTCATCAAGGATTTTATGAAATGCAATGTGCCTCAAGGGTTATGTTGGATTGTGAGGTTTCCCAATGTTTGTGTCACATTTCTACATTCATCTTCATTGCCTTATGTAGAATTAGTACATTCCTTATGTTGATATGATTCACTTTGGTCGACCATGCTTGGACATGGCTTGCCATGGTTGACTACAGTTGACTATGTTTATCATGTATGACTATGGTTGATTATGGTAATGTCACACCATGGCATTCATATTAGTTGACTTGTATTGAATTACTACATTCCTAACTTATTGTGTTGCATTTTGGCATCCATCAAGGATTTTATCATTGTGACATTCCTTGAGGGATATGTTGCGTTGAGATGTTCCCCAATAGTTGTGAAGCATTGTGACATTCAACTTCATTATCTTTGTTGAATTACTACATTCCTAAATGGTTATGTTGCTTTGTGATGTTCATTAGGTGTTTTGTTGCATAGAAACATCCCTTAAGGGTTATGTTATAGTGTGATATTCCTGAATGGTTATGATGCACTATGATATTCATCTTGGTCAACTTATTTGGAATCTCTACAATCCTGAATGTTTTCTTCGCATTGTGATTTTCATCAAGGGTTTTGTCAAATTTGTGATGTTCCTTAATGGACATGTCACAATGTGACATTCATGTAGGTTTAATTATGTCAATTTGCAATGTTCTTGAAGGGTTATGTCACATTTCAATGCTCATGAAAGGATATATTGGATTTTGATGTTTGTCAATGGTTATGTATCCTTATAGAATTCATGTCAGTTTACTTGTGTTGAATGACCATGTTCCTCAATGGTTATGTTGCAATGCAATGTTCCTTGAGGGCTAAGTTAGATTGTGATGTTCCTCAGTGGTTATTTCATATAGATTTAGGTTGTCTATGTTTCACTTTGGTTGAACATGGTTTGCTACGGTTGACAATGTTTGGCCATGTTCATTATGTTTAACCATAGTTGACTATGGTATTGCCACATTGTGACATTCATATTGGTTCACTTGTGTCAATTTATTATGGTCGTATATGGTTTTGTTTCACTTTCACCACCATCAAGGATTTTGTCACATTGTGACATTGCTAAAGGGTTATGTTGAATTGTAATGTTTGTTAATGGTTTTGACACATTATGACATCCATATTCATTGACTTATGTCGACCTACTACATTCCTCAATGGTTATGTCACATTGTAATGTTTAGTAGGGTTATGTCGGCTTAGGAAATTCCTTAAGGGTTATGTTTAACCATAGTTGACTACAATAATGTCGCATTGCAATGTTCATATTGGTAGACTTATGTTGATTTTCTACATTCCTCTATGGTTATGTCCCATTTTGATGGACATAAATGATTTTATCACATTGTATCATTCC
Source organism: Picea mariana (assembly GCA_032191745.1). Classification (NCBI taxonomy): domain Eukaryota; kingdom Viridiplantae; phylum Streptophyta; class Pinopsida; order Pinales; family Pinaceae; genus Picea; species Picea mariana. The sequence continues at coordinate 428,823 of JASDQU010103788.1, read as the reverse complement.
TCTAGGCTTATGTTGGAATATGATGTTTTGTAACGGTTTTGTCTCATTTCAACATTCATGTTCATTGACTTGTGTTGAACTGCTACATTCATGAATCCTCAATGGTTATGTTGTGTTTCAATGTTCAGTAGGGTTATGTTAGCTTGTGACATTTCTTAAGGATTTTTCTCGGTAGGATATCCCATAATGGTTAAGATGCATTATGATATTCATCTTGGTATAATTATATGAAATTACAATGTTCTTCAATTCTTCCATCACATTGTGACATTTAGGAAGGATTATGTGATACCCCACAACTTGGATTTTTAATTATTATTTTTATTATTGTTTTTAATTTAGAATTTTAGTTATTTTTCTGAAAAGACAATTTGGTCTATTGACCAAAATTGAATTGAAAAACCTTATTATTTTTATGAAAATAAACACATGTGGAAAAAGGGGCACACATTGAAGCAATTGTTAAAGAGAGAGTTACAAATCCAAAGGGGTTGTTCAAGTGGAAATAGATTGAGAGAAGTTGTGAAGTTAACTCAACTTCAAAAATACACATTCCATATTTATAGGAGAATCTATGAACATGTGTAAAGTTAAATTTGATAGGTGTTCAATGAGCAGGAAGCTCAAGACAAGTGTCACAAGTCCTAGGAAAAATAAAATAAGTCATGAGAAGGGGATGAGATGCCATTCCTAAGAGGTAAATTGGATAATGATGTTGCAAGAGTTGACTCTAGGCTATAATAGAGGCAAGCCTTAACACATTTTGAAGAAGATAATAGTTGTTGATTGACCAATTTTTGGAGGCTTCTAGATCTAGGTCTGAACAAGACTTTCAACCATTATAAATTAGAAATAAAGAGACATGACCTGATATTCTAAATCCATTTAAATTCATGAGGTAGAATAGAAGAAGTGAGATAAACAAAACTGGAAAAAAAAAACAGGTATCTAAAAAGGATAAATCTAGCCTTCCCTTCAGTCGACGAAATAACACAAACCTCACTTAGGTTGAGTTTAATATTAAGAAAATATATCTGAACATGGTTCATGTTTTGCTCACAGCAAAACAGAGGAAAATCCACAATCAAATAAATGATTTTTAAATTCAGTCACTGCAGAGGTTGTACTGAATTGTGACTGGTACAACCTAAATGAATTAATGACAAGGAGAAAAAGGTTGATAGAACATGTAAACAAAGCACAGGAAATATATGATTTACTACATGAGGCTTAGAATCTCTTTGCTTCTATCAAAAATATCATGAAAGAAACATGCATTACATTCCCAGGACAAAAGGCTCTCGGGTTGCCCCTTAGATGTTAATTTGTTGTCCCTTTTATCATTTTGATATGTTGAATTGAATGATATACCCCATCCACCAATCATGTAACTGTTTACTCAAAATATGGAAATAATATTGATGATGATACTTGTTGGGTTATAAAAAAGGTACAAATATCTCCCTTATTCTTACAACTCATGATATAATGTTGATTAACTTTTCTGTTAATTAGAGATAAATAGGATAGAAAATGATTGATATGTCTTCTAGTGATATTATTGAAGTTATATTAAATAGATCCTAAAATATGATTGGAATTGTTTGATTATGTTACAGGATTGGATAAATATTGTCAAAACCGAAATAGCAAAGGAGATCTTGAAGATACGTAACCTATTGGAGGTTGAGGACTTTTGGCACAAAGCAGTTTTGAAGATTATTGATTTTCTACATTGTAACTTTATAATAGTAAAGCAATCCTGAGGATCTTTCGATCCTTAGGATGGCTTAATTTACTCAGATTATTGTATGTATAGAGGGTAATAGATCCTGTAAGATAATCTAATAATTGTATACAAGTATTCAGAACTCAGAATTACTCTGCGCAAGCAGTTTTTTTGAATGTCATACCAGCTATGAAATCAATAAAAGATTTGAACGTTTTCACCATTTCTACATACTGAGTTTCTAGCAGTAGTTCTTCTGAGGACCAAGGGTCCATTCTAAAGGAGCTATTGTCTCAAATCTGTAATTGTATCAGTTTGCTTTTTGTTTTATGATCCAATTCTCTTTCACAATAGTTAAGACGAATGCATAGGTGTGTTAATGATTTTATGTTGTTTGCATAAAAAAGATAGACATTTCTCTCGATTATTAATGATTTCTATTCCAATTCCCATTGCTATAGTTTACTGCTCGATAGTTCCTCACATTTTCATATGTGTTGTTCCTTTTACTTAGATATGCATTTGTTGTTCCTTTCAGTGAAAGTTACAATAGTTGTTCCTTTATGTTAGGTTACATTTGTTGTTCCTTTTGGTTAGATTACAATTGTTGTTTCTTTCCATATATAGAGTAATTCGCTATTTCCTTTCCAGCAATTTGATTMATAGTTAATAGTTAATTTTGCAAGTCTTTATTTAGATTCAATTACTGCTTTTTAGTTAGATGAATTYAACAGATTAGTTAGTTCCTTTTCAATTGCAGCATGTTAGTAATTAGATTTCAATTATGTTAAGTAAGATCTTAGTTTCAAAATCTTTAATGAACATTGGAGGAACTTGATTGTGGATAAACTCGGGTTTTATTTAACTACGTGATTCTAGCCTCTACGAGYTATCTGCATATACTTTGCTGATATTCTTGAGGTAAAATATGAATCCTCGGGTTGATAAATTAATGTTAAACTAAGGTTGTTTTTAGACATCTTTAGACACCAACATTTTGGCACCGTTTTTGGGGAGAATGTGAAAGGTATCATAGGTTGTGTATCTGGAGGACCAGGTATTGAAGACAGAAGGTAAGAACCTACACAGGCAACATGTAAGATGCTTATGCCAACGCTTACCTCCAGTTGACACTTAAGAGGTCATATAGGTGTTTCTTTTTGAATTTCTTGTTGTGTGAAGTGTGTATGAATAAGAAGAAAGATCTTGAAAAACCAAAACCCCCACCAAAAACTACCAAATCCATGGGCTTGGTGCTCCCTAGGAGAAGCACTTTCATAGGCGAAATCATCCGAAAAATTGAATCTCAAGCTTCGGTCGGACCTAGGAAAGGACCTATCTGAATCTCTCAAGCAACAATTTCACCAACTGCAGCCAATGCTGAGATTCATAGAAAAACTGAAGGGACTGAGCAAAGCTTTCAAAGCATGGACCTTCCACCCCTCAACCGTTTAGACGAGGGAAATTCTCATAATATGGAGGAAGGAGAAGGAGAAACTAGCGGGGTTGCCAAGGCAGACCCATCCCCATCTCCTGATCCTGAATATTCTATAAAAGAAGAAGGCATACCTGAAATCTCAAATAAAGGGAGTGTAATAAAATCCCCTAGAGGATAAAATAATCAACCAGCTCGAATAGAACACTCTGATCAAGAAATTCATGAAGATTTTTGGCACATTTTCGATCAAATGGCGCAACCAAATCAACAACGACCCCAGACCTCTGTGTTAGAATATCTGATAGTTGATCTAATCACCAATGATCCCATGAAATTAATCACCCTATAGAACCTTCCAACCTTCCATGGATTGATTTCATAAGACCCAGACGCATTCTTATTTGAATTCGATGTCCTATGTAGAGGATATGATTACACCTCTGAACCCCAAAAGTTAAAATTTTTCCCCTCTACCTTGAAGGGGGAAACTCTACGTTGGTTTATGGGATTAGGAGGTGGAACCGTTAACTCATGGGATGAGATGAAACAAGCCTTCTTGAAAAAATATCAGGATTATTGAGATGAAATCTTTCAAATGACTGCAAATAAAATGAATCATTAGAAGAATATGTTGAGAGATTTTAGTATAACTTGCATAGATCGCCCTATGGTACATTACTAAGTGAAGTAATTAAAGAAATTACTCTTAAAGGTATGAAGGATGAATGGGTAGAAACATTGAATCTAATGGGGAAGGGTGACATTTATCAAGAAACTTATTATAACATCATTCTATTGTGCATTAGGTTTTCACGAGGAAGTACACAGACTAGATCAGGAATGCGAACTTCCCTCACCAGAAATAACAACATTACAAGTGGGGCAATTACATGAGCTGAAGTTGGTAATCTCTTAGAAAATTTCAAAACAGATATTCTGAGCACATTGACTACACAATTGGATGTATTTCAAGCCAAACACAAACAAGCAGAAGAAGAACAAACTTTGGACATATTTTTCCATAGATGCAGAAAAAAGCATGGTCCAAGGGAATGTACTTTGGATGTGGTTCGGGTTTGCGCTCTTTGCGCCAACGATCATGACATGGAGCAATGCCCATCCCTCCTGGGACTGAAATCTGTCTTTAGAGGATAAGAAGAGGAAACAAAACCATCATATTTGATGGCTCAACATCGTCAATGGAAGGCTCGCCCTCCAAATACACTCCAGGACTTTTCTGGATAGTATAATTAACAAAAAAATTATGGTAATACATGGCAGAACTAGCCAATTACTAATTAGAACTGGAAACCCTAGTAATACCCACCTGCAAATCTCACTTGGCCAAACAAACCACCTGCCAATTTGATCTGGCAGAATCAACCGACTGCAAGTTCCACCTGGCCTAACTCACAATAACCCACCTCATCCTGGAAAAAATCAAATAACAACCCCTACCCCCCGCAGTCGCCTAATACAACTACTCATAACCCAAATTGGAACCAGAATTGGCAACGCCCCATAGGGATAAATAATCAACCCATGCGGATGCCCCTCAAACCCAACCCACATTGCAAGCTCCACTCCAACTGCCCCAAAACCCTCAATCACAATTGCACCCTCAATTACCAGCCCCACCCACGTTGCAAGCTCCACTCCAACTACCCCAAAACCCTCAATCACAATTGCACCCTCAATTACCAGCTCCACCCAAATCCTAATAATATACCACCTTAGCTCATCCAGATTATGGAGAATGGGGAAGAGGATACCAACTTGGTAGGGTACAATGAACTCTGATTGAGATCGGGGCTTATAATCTCTCCTGAAGAAAATAATGTTTTCCAAGAACAAGAGAAGGAAAATAACAAACAACCAGCAATAATGCCCTCGACTGTGGTAATAATGGAAGAAATCGAGCAGGGGGGAAACATATTCGAGTCATAGGATCCTGATAAGGATTCAACTCCTTCCCCTCCATTCCCCGAAAGATTGATGATAGCAAAACCTATCGTCTATCCTAACTTCGACATTGTAGGGGAACTCAAGAATTTATATGTCAAGATCCCACTCCTCCAAGCTCTACAAGACATTCAAATATATGCAAAAATGATCAAGGAACTATGTGGGAGGAAGCCTGTTAAGAAAAATAAAAATTCATCATTAACAGTTCGTGTAGTGGGAGCCTTGTCTGATCTAATTCTAGGTACACAAGAACTAGTCAAATATGCATATCCAAGGAACCCCATAGTAACAGTTCAGATCCAGGGATTTTATACTCCAAATACACGAGTTGATTTGGGGGAAGCCATCAATGTCTTGACTATGGAAACCTGCAACACCCTGGGTTTTGACTCCTTTGAACCCACCCCGATTATGTTACAATTGGCCAATCGATTAGTGGTTAGACCAGTTGGCACAGTACATGACATAGAAATCTTAGTCGACTCTTGGGAATATCCAGCAGATTTCCTCATCATCAACCCAAGAAGTGGACTTGAAGGGAATCCATTGATACTGGGCATACCATGGCTCGCAACAGTTGATGCGTACATAGGATGTTGAATGGGTAATATGAGAATTGCTAGAGGAGGTGTCACAAAAAATCTCATCTTACATCCTCTAGCAAAGCCAAGCCCAACTTTCATATATCCACAAATGCCACCACCACGGTATCCAGAAAAGGATTTACGAGCCCCTCTCATGATGGAAGAAGCTCTCGAACTCAAGAACCAGCTAGAGGATGATGTAATCAATGGGTTTATTAACAACCCAACCACCATAGGTAATCCAACATGCCAGATGCTTCAAGTTGTTCTAGACTGTGAAGCACAGGGAGACTCACTGGAAGATTTAATGGAACAACAAATCCTGAATACCATTGTTCATAACAACAAATCCATTGAGATCGCACCAAGGAAGTCTCTGAACATCAATGCCAATTTAGATGAGCAACAACAACAAAAGATGATTCAAGTCCTTTCTAAATACCAGGAAGATTTTTCCTGGGAGTATTCTAACATGAAAGGTATTGATCTACAACTCTGCACACACCAAATTTACATTGAGAAAGATGCCCAACCTATCCAACAACTGTAGAGAATATTGAATCCCCACCTCAGGGATATTGTTAAAGAAGAATTACAAAATCTGTTGGATGTAGATTTTATATACCGTATCTCAGATAGTCGGTGGGTATCCGCATTAGTCATCGTCCCCAAGAAAAATGGGAAATGGTGAATCTATGTCGACTACAGGGAACTTAACAAAGCCACTCAAAAGGACCACTTCCCCTTAACTTTCATTGATCAGGTCCTGGATACTTTGGCAGGGAATAAATTATTTTCTTTCCTAGATGGTTTTAGTGGCTACAATCAAATCCAGATAGCCCCAAAAGATCAAGATAAAACTACATTCACTTGCCCCTAGGGTACCTTTGCATACAAAGTATTGCCCTTTGGACTTTTCAATGCTCCAACCACATTCCAAAGGGCCATCTTGAGCATATTCAATGATTTGATCAGTGAAGGGCTTGAAGTTTACACATATGACTTTACTCCTTATGGCGATGACTTCGATCAAGCACTGAACAATCTGGAGAAGGTACTAGAACGGTGCATTGCTACCAGGTTATGTTTAAGCCATGAAAAAATGCACATGATGATGACGAAAGGTCTGGTACTAGGGCATTATATTTTTGCAGATGGAATTAGAGTAGATCCAGCAAAAATAGAGGTAATCCTTAATCTACCTACACCACGCACACAAACCAAGGTACGTAGTTTTCTTGGTGCTTCAGGATACTATTGCAGATTTATGAAAAATTTTGCAAGATTCATTGCACCTTTACATTCCTTGACTGGTAATGTGGATTTTCAATGGTTTGACAAGTGTGATGTGGCATTTGCAGGACTCAAGAAGTTGATCTTGACAACATTTGTGTTGAGAGGACCAAATTGGAAAATACCATTCCACATCTCCAACGATGCATCATATATTGCCATAGGCGTTGTCCTTCGACAGGAAGAAGACAAGAAACCCTACGCTATTTATTTTATTATCAAGAATCTTACTCCAGCTGAACTTAATTATATAGTAACAGAAAAAGAATTTTTAGTTGTTATACATGGCATCAATAAATTTCATCATTATATAACAGGATATCCAGTTATTATGTATATTGATCATTCTACTATTAGATATCTAGCTAATAAACCGATTACTAATGGATGGGTCACTCTGTGGTTATTATTATTGTGGGAATTTGACATCACCATCCTGTCCCGCATACCCACAATAGATGACTCCTTAACAGTTGAGGACTAATTTCCAAATGAGCATCTGTTTTTCATCACCACAAAGACACTTTCGTATGCTGATGTGGCAAATTATCTGACAGTGGGAAAATTACTGACACATCTATCATCAAGGGAAAGAAAACTGGTCATCCAACACAGTGCATGATTCACTTGGATCAGTGGATATCTCTTCCACACAGGATCTGATATCCAGATCCGCAGATGCATACGAGAGGACAAAATCTACGACATACTGAAAGCAGGACATGATGAGCCCCGTGGTGGGTATTTTGCAAACTGTAGGACTGGACACAAAATTTTACATATGGGCTACTACTGGCCCTCAATATTTAGAGATGCAAATAAATATGTCCATACATGTGACAGTTGTCAGCGGATAGGAAAACCAAGTTAGGCTGATGAAATTCCTTTGAAAGAACAAGTAGTCACAGAATCATTTGAGATATGGGCACAAGACTTCGTCGGCCCCTTCAACCCAAATTCAAATAAGAAGGCCTATATGCTAGTTGCAACGAACTACATGACCAAATGGGTAGAGGCAAAAGCCTTACCAAATGCAACAGAAGAAATAGTCGCAAATTTATTTTCAAATTGTTTGTACGCTATGGACTACCCATGGAATTAATCATTGATGGGGGTCACAATTTACAGCTCACTGGACAATTACCATATTAAACACAAGGTTACTTCTCAATACCACCCATAGGAAAAAAGGCAAGTAGAAAGCACCAATAAGGTCCTGGAGGCAATCCTGACAAAGACTATCTCAACAATCCAACAAAATTGGGCTACTGAGCTCCCAAATGCCTTATGGGATTATCGCACAACATGGTGTAACACCATTGGCTACTCTCCTTATCACCTAGTCTATGGTAAAGAACCCATATTACCAATCGAGTTTGAGATCAAGACCCTAAGGATGGACCAGGAAATTGGACTGGATCTAACAAAAGCACATAAACAACACCTTCAATGACTCAATGAGTTGGATGAAGCATGCTTGACTGTTGTGGAGCACACAGTCATTATTTAGCAATAGAGAGAGACCTAGCATGACAAACATATCAAGAAGAAATAATTCAAGAAAGGTGATTGGGCACTTCTCTATGATTCCGGATGTCAGTGGCTGGGACCATATGAAATTAATGAAGTCCATGATAATGGCACGATCACCTTATGTACCATACACGGGTCTGGATCTCCATTTCTGATCAATGGACACTGACTACGAATTTACCATCAACCTACTTCAAAAGATTCTTTCTACCAAGAAGTAAGTAAGGACCCTATCGTTCAAATTTTGGCTGGCTGGGAAGGTAACCTAGCCACTCCAACTCCATAAATGATGAATTTTGTTGACACTATACATACTACATATAGTTTTTTATATAGATCTAATTGAGTTGTTAGTTTTTTTTTTTTAGTTTTATGAAAGTCACTTTGGAAAATAAGAACTAAGGGAAGATGACTATAATGTACACAATTAGCACTCTTTTATGTTTTGTACTCTTGCTTTATCTTATCATACAAACCCTGTCTTTCACAAAAAAACAAATATGTCATGTGAGACAACTATGATTGGGAAACTATAATGAACTCATAACATCAACAGACCATCCAATATTTGATTATGAAATAAATTGACCCATAATAATTGAATGAATTTAGTTGATGACTAATCAGTCTTAGATTAAAAAAATATATATTTCCATGGGAACTTTCCAAAATTACCTATTCAGATGGTTAAAAATTCACAATTGTCATTCCCTTCATGCAATTGTTGTTCCTTTGAGAATCGGTGTTGTTCATTTGAATGGAACAAATGTCGTTCCCTTCACCTAATTGATGTTCCTTTGAGTATCGTGTTGTTCATTTGAACAGAACAACTGTCGTCCCTTCACGCAATTGTCGTTCCCTTGAGTATTGTTGTTGTTCCTTTTGATGTTCATTCATCTTAGGTCGCATTGTGCATTCTAAAAAGGAACAACTATTGTTCCTTCTACGTTTTTTCCTCATTACCGTTCCTTTCCCTCATGTTGTTAAAACATTAACTATTCCTTTGGGGTACAACTTTCACTAAGTAATTTTCACCAGCATTATTATCATCACAACAATATGTCATTATTTCATGGACTATCTCTCATGACTTATCAAATTGTTCTTTGGATTAATTTCTTCGAAATATCTTAAATCTTCTTCGTCATCTGTAACCACCATAATTAGTTTCTTTTTCCTATATATATACAAATATACTTGAATGATAATTCACCTTCATATTATAATAAGGAGTCTTAAGCACACTTTTACTTGGCATATTTACACTTCTTTACACCATCCCTAACTCTTAAGGAGTAGATGAGCCTCCCTTAATAGAGCCCTATATATATATATATATATATATATATATATATATATATATATATATATATATATATATATATATA
>JASDQU010103788.1:393493-418809 GCA_032191745.1 Picea mariana | reverse complement strand
AAGTAATAAAACTTCTCCCACAAAGAATAGGGGGTCTCATCACTAGCCAACTGATCTGGATTTTATGAGAAGAACAAAATGAATACAGATTATTAACAAGTTATTAACACAAAATAACAAATATACAGTAAAAGTGGTTTTCTATTCAATAACGAAATAATCTGAAACTGTAAAATGCAGCGGAAACAAGCTTGTTGGAATGGTGGCAGCTTATCTCTGAGAAGAGATGTGAAGATTGCGTGAATTCACAAGAAGAAGATTACAATGAGGCTCTGAAGGAATTTTTACAATAAACAAGAATTTAAAAAACCCTAGACATCCAAAAATCTAACCCTAGGAGATGAATCACCAGAAGTCATGTGGGCCCCGTTTGGGTAAGTTAGTACATCAACTTCCCAGGGTTGTAACTTTTGCATATGATATCTATTTTAGGCATGTGATAGCCCATTGGAAAGGTATCATTGAGGAGATTGATTTTTGGGGCTCAATCATTCCTTTATCTATCATTGAGAAGATTTATCCAGAAAAACCTTCATTTAGGCCCTCAAAATGGCCCCAAAAGTTAAAACTACTAAAAACAGTAAATTGCCAAAATTGTCAGAAAACTATTTTGAGTCAGTTGGAAAAGTTGGGTGGCCACCGATATACATATGGATAAATCCTCCCTCCTTAGGAAGAAATGATATCCATTACGTTGAGCTCTCCCATCAGATGAGGAAATTTCTGCTGAATTTGGCCTCGAGTGAGCCACTTGCCTTGGTGCAAGAGCTACCCTTCTTTGACAAATCAATAAAGTTGGATCCTTTATTGTCGAGTGCCCTTGATATGTGTGTAAAAAATATGATCATTGGATTCCATTAATACTTCTAAGGTGTCCAATAATGGTGGGAAATAAGGGCGAAGGAGATCCATGTTGAACACTGGGTGTAGGGCAAGGAAAGGAGGAATGTTGAGCTCAAAAGAATTATCCCCCGCATCCTTGGAGATAGTGTAAGACCCATAACAGAATGGGAGAAGCTTCCGATGGGGTCCTGTAAGGCATTATTTCTACAAGTGCAACCAAACTTTTTCACCCACCTGAAACTTATGTGTCACCCGATGTTGATCATGGTGTTGTTTGTACTTGTCATTGGACTTCTATAGGATATCCTGAACCTATTGGCAGATGTGTTGGATCCGCTCAATGAACCAGGTGGCTTTTTCAACTTTAGTTGGAGCACGAGATGAGTCGGTTGAGGTGACTGCAAGGGGAAGTGCAACATCTATGTGACCCAATGGTTGGAATCCCAACCCCACTTGAAAGGGGTTGTGGTCAGTTGAGATATGCAGGGATTGGTTGTAGCTATGTTGGACATAGGGAAGGCTCTCATCCCATGTGCGAGGGTGCTTTGAATTATACATGAGAAGGATATGCACAATCATTTGATTTACAACCTCGGTTTGGCCATCTGTCTGGGGGTTGAAGGCTATGGATTTGGTGAGCTTAGTGTATAGCAGTGACCAGAGGCTCGACCAGAATGTTATGAGAAATCGACTATCCCAATCTAAGACAATGGTTTGTGGGATTTAAAAATTTACCCAGACTTGTTCAAAGAAGAGCTTCGCAGTGGCCTCTTTTGTGATGCTCTTCTTGTAGGCAACCATAATCGTCATCTTAGAAAAGCGATAAACAACCACAAAAACACAATCATTTCCCCGCTTAGTGGATGGGAGGCCCGACATGTAGTCCATTGAGATGGATTCCCATGTCCTGCCAGGAGTAGGAAGAGAGGTTTACATGCCCTGTTTCTTAATGGTCAGTTTGGCAATAGCACAGGAAGTGTAGAACCTGATATACTTGTTGATCTCCTGTCGAAGTTTCAGCCAATAGAAATGTTTCTGTGGCATTTCCACTGTATTTTCAACGCCGAAGTATCCTACCACCTGAATGTAGTGGGATTCCCAGATCAACTTCGCTCGCTCACTTGATGGAACACATATATGGCCCAGATGACACAACAACCCATTCTGAAGATGGAAATTATCGACAACTACATTTGCACCCAACATTTGGTAGGTGGTGGCGAAGTCAGAGTCTGTCTCATAGATTTGAGGCCATACAAATGTCTCATGGCCACAAGAGTCTAGCACCGTGGTGAGTGCTGTGACTGGTGGTCTGCTGAGGCAATCAGTGATGTGATTGGTGGTTCATGTTTTATACTTGATGTTGAGGTGGAATTTTTGCAAGTATGTGGACCACTTTTGATGGCGGTCATTCTGCAATTTTCCTTGTGTTTGCATGAACTACAGTGGCTTATGATCAGTGTGGATGATTGTTTCCTTCCCAAAAATGTAATGTCTCCATTGGCGACAAGCTTGCACAATGGAGTACATTTATTTATCTTAAGTAGGGTACTTATAGACATTATCTGACAGTGTCTCACTATGATAGGCCATGGGGTGGCCATGTTGAGTGAGAATGATGCCTACATCATAGTGTGAATCATCTATCTCGATCTCAAAGGGATGCTATAGGTCTAGTAGTAAAAGTACTGGGGCTCAACACAAGCGCTGCTTCAAATCACTAAATGATTATTGTTGGGACCGACCCCATGCAAATTTTTCCTTACCACCACCCCTGTTTATTTGGCTAAGGGTCCATGCAATATGGGAGAATCCCAACACGAACCTGTCGTAGAAATTGGCAAGGCCCAAGAAGATCCAAAGCTTAGTGAGTGTTGTTGGGGCAAGCTAGTAATAGATGAATTGGATCTTGGTTGGATCCACATGTACGCCATGCTGATCAATGATGTAGCCTAGATAATGGACCATGTCCATGCCGAAGGAGAATTTTTCCAAGTTGTCATATAGCTTGTGTTGTCGCAGGGTGTGCAGAACCTGTTGAATATGTTGCAAGTGTTCGGGCCAAGTCTTGTTGTAAATTAGAATGTCATCCAAATACAACACTACAAAAGTATTTGTGAATGGTCACAGGATATCATCCATCATCCTCATGAAAGTGGTTGGAGAATTAGTCAAACCAAAGGGCATGACCAACCATTCAAAAATGCCTTCCTTTGACTTGAAGGAGGTCTTCCATACATATGTTTGTTCTATCGGGACCTGGTGGTAGCTATACTTTATATCAATATTCCTGAAGTATTTGGCCCCTGTGAGTTGATTAAGGAGGTCGTCGATTCGGGGAATCGGGTATCGATTTTTGACTGTGATTTTATTTAGAGACCAGTAATCAATACATAGTTTCCAAGTTCCATATTTCTTCTATACCAACACGATTGGGCTCCTGCAAGGTGATGAGATGGGACAGATGTGCCCCTTGTGGAGCAGTTCTTAGATCTGTCACTTGATCTCCTCATTCTCTAAAAAAGATAGACGATAGACTTCCCATTGGGCATCGATGCGTCATGGTTCAAATCGATGGGGTGCTTGACCTAGCAGTGTAGAGGTACCCTTGTAGGTGAGGAGAATATATCCGAGTATTCTTCCACGACCTTATCTAGTTAATTCTGCTGCATGGAGAGGTCGGTCATAGAGACCCTAGATGTGGCTGTGATTTTTCTCTTATTCTGAGAGTGAATCACGAAGAAGACAAACTTCCCTGTCTAAGAGATGAACTTCCTGCATTTCTTAGCAGAGATCAAGGAAATAGCACTAGGTGGGACTGCCTCAGGTATCCTGCACAATTTCCTATTCAAAGTAATAATAAAACTACGAGGCCTAGACTCATATATAACATGACATTTCCATAAATAAGGTTGTCCCAAAAGAACATCACAAAATTTGAGAGGAGAAACATCACATATACCTCATCTTTGAAGGGCTTGACTCCATACGACTGTCGACACTGTTGGCTGATGCGAAGATCGCTTCCTTGGTGGAGCCATCCAATGGTGTAGGGTTGTGGGTGTGGCTTTGCTTGTAGGGCCAGTCACTTGACGACCTCTACTGATATGAGGCTCTTCTGGCTACCTCTATCAACTATGAAGTGTAGCGGGGTGCCTTTTACCCACATCTGTGAATGGGAGAGGCACTCTCCTTCTTCTGGCTCGTTTGGTTCACCAGGTTGGAGATTGGTGGTAGCAACGGTGGCATTGGGTTCTATGTAAATGGTTTGTCTTCCCCTTTCTGGTTCTGTCTTAGATTCATAATCCGCATCTGATTCAGAGTCTTTCACTTCAGCCACCAATGACTATTTTGAGTGACAATCAGCAATGTTATGCCAAGGGCTCTTATGGAAGTCGCACCACTTCCCTGTATCTTTATTTTTATTTCTGGTGTCCTTCTTTTCTTGCGACTTGGACTGGTTGTCCTGATACTGTCCATATTTTCTCTGTCCTTTGTTCCGTTGGTTGGGGCTGCCCTTTCCCAGCTTTTGTTGTGAGGGGTTCCCAGGCCCAAATTTTCATGTCTTTTGTTCGAGGTTCTGCTCATTTTGACGACATATCGGTAGGCCGCACCTAAGGATGAGATGTCCAGATATTTCCATTTTGGTCTGGATGTATCTATGTAGATCACTGTGATACTTGAGAACTAGATTTCACTCCTAGTCTTTGATACCCAGCTTGGTGCGCAAGGTATGGAAGATATTTGTGAAATATGGAAATGCTTGGTCTCTTTCTTGCCCTAGTGCGGTCCATTTGGTATACAGGTCGTCATAACTTTCGATAGTGTAGTATTGTTCCTTAATACCATCCCTGAAGGATTCCCAGGTGGGTGTGACTAAAAACAATGAGGTTTCCACTATTTCCTTTTTCTCATAGAAAGTTTCCCACCAATCTTTGACATGGGGAATGACTTTGAGGAGTGCAAAAGTAATATTTTCTCTATTTGAAAAGTTATGGACAGAAAAATACCATTCTAGTAGATTCAACCACTTGTCTACAACATATTCATCTATCTGACCTTCAAATATAGTAATATCAAAGTTTATTTGTACCTTGAAGGGGGTAGTGCCTCTGTTCAAAGAATATGCATCGCCTGTTGGTAGTCTCCGAAGGATTTGTGCAAAACTATCCATCATATCGTTCCTCTGTTGCATGAGGGATTCCTCTATCAACAATTTGAAAGGATCTCCTGTCCCATCATATTTGTTTTCTCTTGCCATGAGAGGTTGCTTGGGCATGCGATAGATTCTATCCTCAATATAAACAATCTCGAGACCCAACTCTTTGTACTCTGACCTTGTTGGGGACATGCATTAAGACGACAAGGAGCAGACCACTCTAATACCACTGATCCAGATTTTATAAGAATGAAATAAATATAGATTATTAACAAGTGCTTAACAAAAAATAACAGAGATACAGTAAAATTGGTTTTC
The DNA here is from genome assembly GCA_032191745.1 of Picea mariana. Taxonomy (NCBI): domain Eukaryota; kingdom Viridiplantae; phylum Streptophyta; class Pinopsida; order Pinales; family Pinaceae; genus Picea; species Picea mariana. The sequence goes on along the minus strand of JASDQU010103788.1, from coordinate 413,489 downwards.
TATTCAATAACAAAATAAGATGAAACTATAAAATGCAGCGAAAAGAAGCTTGCTGGAATGGTGGTGGCTTATCTTTAAGAAGAGATGTGATGGTTGCACGCATTCGTAAGAAGAAGATTAAAATGAGGCTTTGAAGCCCTTTTTAAAATAAACAAGAATTTCAAAAACAATAGACATCCAAAAACCTAACCCTAGGAGATGAAGCGCGAAAAGTCATGTGGGCTCCGTTTGGGTAAGTTAGTACATCAACTTCTCGGGGTCATAACTTTTGCATACGATCTTTGTTTTAGGCGTGTGATATCCCATTAGAAAGGTATCATCAAGGAGATTAATTTTGGTGGCTCAATAGTTCCTTTGTCTATCATTGAGAATATCTATTCCGAAAAACATTCATTTAGGCCCTCAAAATGGCCCGGAAGTTAAAACTGCAAAAAATAGTAAATTGCCAAAATTGTCAGAAAACCATTTTGAGCCATTTGGAAAAGGTGGGTGTCCAGCGATATCCATATGGATCACAAAACTACCATGATAATAGGATAATAATGTAAGTGAAATTCCCACTATGGCTACCACACTAGGGCAATGGCCTTTGACAATTTTTTTGTCAAAGGACAAGGGATCTCATCACGAGTTGGCTTATTCACTTAAGTTACAATATAGTGAGTGGAATTATCATCATATTTCTACCAAAACAAGATAATGGTCTTCTCGGGAAAAGATGATTCATATATTTATTAAGGATACAGGCTCATCTATGGGTTAAAAGGAAACCATGTCGAGGCTATGGATGCCTGTTGGCAACAGTGGCTCTGCCTGTGGTATGGAATTTTACCTTACAAACACAAAGTTTATCTGTGTCTCTAGATTTCCTTTTCCCAATAAAAAGGCTATCATTTCGATTATATTCAATAACTTGGGAAAGGTAACAACATTATGATATGTGGAATATTTTTTTAAATGAACAGACTTAACTTATTCATTTTATTTTTCCTTAAAGCATTTTGGCATAGGTACAAAAAAATCGAATTTCCCACGAAAGAGGACTATCATTTATGATTACCGTTAAAAAATGATTTTTGAAAATTATACATGATTGGTCCCCACTGGTGGCGACAACGTCATTATTACCTCTCACTGGCAATACATGCACTCATTACTTTCGCCTACAGTGACGGTCGACGACGACATCTACATTAATGAGGAGAGTGGATGCTCGACACTTTTTTCGATAATATTGTAATGATTGTAATAATGGAAAACCCACATTTTTTACACTCGTTGTTTTCTGATATTTTTCTATATTTAGAAATATTTCCTCCAAGCTGGTCTAACCAAATATGCAAGCAGGAACGATAGTCATTCTCATTTTCTCACAGAACGATGGGTGGTTGAAGTGTTCATAGGGAACCAACATTACTCGAGGTAACTAAGTAGGCTAGAGAAATTCTACACCGTCTGGGTTGGATAGAGTACTTCAACCAGTTGCAAGGATATGATACGGACATCACACTTGAATTCTTTCAGAATTTGCAGTGATAAATCTCCATGGTTTGAGATATACGAATTCCAGTTACTCTGGAAATTGTAGCAGAGCTTATAGGTCTCCCTAACTCAGGAATTCAATGGACAAGAAGATATACAACACTCAAATAACTTGTATAATCCTTCGTAGACCCTGGCGAGGAATTAGTTAAAAAAGGAAAGGGACTTAACCACAACACTCTCAGCGAATAATGGAAAGAACTAGTAGGAGTAATTCATAGGTACATTACTTGTGATGGACAATATGATGTAATCCTACCACTCCACCTTAAACTGCTAGAAGCACTTAGACAAAGGTTAGTAATCAATCTACCATTTTTCCTAAATGCCATGTTACACAAGGTTTCTTGAAGAACGTAGAAATCCAAAGATCCTGTTACTATCATCAACCATCATGGATTAGTTAAACTGATAGTAAATAAGGCTATGAGTCAAACTCAATTAACCTAGGGTGATCTTATTGAGGCCAATATACTTCTACAACTAGAACAACCTGAATCATACCATGAAGACCCACCACAAGAAATTGAAGAGATACAAGAAGGGGAGACCACTACCCAAATAGAATTTCCACCCACTCAACCTGAGGTCGAAGCAGACCCCTTCCAAATTACAGAGACTCAGACCTCACAAACAGAGGCACTAACAAGAAAGAGAAAAAGAGCAATGGTTGTTCATAAAACCCCCATTGAGAGGAAGAGGAGAAGCAAACGAAAAAAACAACCTGAAGATATTTAGGAAATCACTGAGCAAATTCAAGAGACGACTGAAGAAATTTAGGACACAACAAAACAACCTGAAGAAATTCAGAACATTATAGAGTAGTCTTTATAGGAAGAAATTCAGGAAATTGAGAAGGCAGAGCAAACCTCACAGGGAAACAGTCAGGAAGGCACCCAGCCAACATTAGAACACCTGACAGAACAATTTTTGAAGATCTATGAAATGGAAATAGCTCAGGTTTTAGGGAGTTTAGGGACCTCAATTCACAAAGATACCAATAGGTCAAAAGAATACCAAGAATGAGCCTCTCCTTCAAAACTTGTTGAAGATTTTCCCAAGATTGAAATGTCATTCCTGGAAGACACAGCACGGGAAGAACCTCATCCTAAGGAAAGAAGCCCTCTTGGAAAGACAAAGAATTTGGATAAAACAGAGGAACAACCACCTGCTGACCAGGATGAAGAAAACCTTGAGACCCCTCACAAAAGGAAATTAGGCAAAATCCATAGGAGAATCAAAAAGCTAAAAAATGAAAACAAGCTATTGAACAAAAAGGCTAAAAAGGTTGAAGTATTAAGGCAGAAAGTTGGAAAAATCAAGGAAATTATTAAATAATTAAGAAAGAAACTAGAACAAGCAGATAAGGCCCACAAAAGAAAGAAAAACAAAAGGCCCAAAGTGCAAGGAAGAAACCCTATTCCTAAAAGAGAAGTCACTACAAACTCCGTGGAGACACATAGAGACCCTAAAGAAATAATGACAGCAGAAGAAACACTTCCTACAGAATCAATTCATGTTGAGGTATAAACAGATACCCTAGTCTCAGAAGAACTAGCTCCATCCCTTGAGCAGGATGCCACCATTAGGAGATTGGAGGAAGAATTGATGCAATCCCAACAAAGCTTGATTCAAAACATAAATGAATTGATGACTATGTGTTATAACCCTAATTTGCACCAGACATGCTTACCTGGCATCAGGACATCTCAGATTCCTTTTTTGCCAAAGCACTACTAAACAACTCTTCTTAAAAACCTCTTTTATAAGGGCCCATGTGCCCTACTTCATTACTGCACGCGTGTACATGCTAGCTGACCCAAAACTGCCCACGTGTACCTACAAAAGCATGAAAAAAGGAAAGTTGTCGACGGAACACACAACTTTGGGTAAGTTAACTAAACCTTCCAGCCATGCATGGCCGAGGGTTCGTCCAAATACCTAGCTTCTTATAGCCTAAAAGAAGGGTTAGGGATCCCATTTGGAAGAGGAGAATAGGATTCACTTGACATCTGCCACAGTGATGAAAGATAACATCAATGACACGTCCATAATACTAAAAGAAACTATAAACTAATAGTACAAAGACTATACATATGTTACAAAAAGTTACCCATGGTGACCTACCTATGAGTAATACTTCTTGAGGTAGAGCCCATTTCTAGGCTCTGCCAAAGCATTCCCTTCAAATTCAACTAGACGATAAGCACCCTTTTTTAAAACCTCTTCTATGATGAAAGGTCTAAACTACATGGGTTTGAATTTTCCTTCCCGTAGGGGGTCCTTATCTTGGTCATAGACCAGGACAAGGTCGCCTTCAAACAAAATCCAAGGAGGAATGGACCTATCATACTGACACTGGACTTTATGTTTGTGAACCTCATTGGTCAAGGCCACATCATGACACTACTCATTAAGATGCTCAAGAGATAACTCAACTTTAATGGCTCAATGAGAAGTGTCGCGATGCGGCCCTGGCCAACGAGGCTCACAAACATAAGGTCAAGTTTCAGTATGATAGGTCCATTCATCCTTGGATTTTCTCTGAAGGCGACCATGTCCTGGTCTATGACCAAGATAAGGACCCCTTGGGAGAAAAAAAATTTAAACCCATCTGGTTCGAACCTTTCATCATAAAAGAGGTTTTAAAAAAGGGTGCTTATCATTTGGTTGACTTTGAAGGGAATGCTTTGGTGGAGCTTAGAAATGGGCTCTACCTCAATAAGTATTACTCATAGGAAGGTCACCATGGGTAAGTTTTTATAACATATGTATAGTCTTTGTACTATTACTTTCTAGTTTCTTTTAGTGTTATGGACGTGTCGTTGATGTTATCTTTCGTCACTGTGGAAGATGTCAAGTGAATCCGAGATGTTCATTGGGTACGCAGACGGTTCTATACAGCACACTTGGAGGTTTGCCTCCATAGCTTGGGTAATTTTTACACCTCGAGGCCAGTTATTATCTTCTGGAGGTATATACTTAGGTGACACCACAAACAATGTCACCGAGTACAGTGCATTTATTGAGTTGCTTCATGACCCCTTGTCATTTGGTATCTCTCATCTCTGGGTATATCTCGATGCTTAGCTGGTTGTGTCTCAGTTAAATAGAATCTACCATTTTCATGATATGACTTTACACTGACGATTCCTTAGGGTACGCCTCTTAGAATGAAACTTTGATTATATTACATATTTTCATGTTCCTAGGTGATTAAATCAAATTACAGATACAAATTTTAGATTGGCATCTTGCACAAATATCAAAAGACATACACATAAACATGTAAATACATTTTTTGCAAAAATGATCCATAAGCCACAAAAAAACATAAAAATCCACATATAATATCATAAGTAACCAGAGTACATAGATGGATGCAAGCGCCTAAAAAATATGACCAGTAACGAGTCAAGGGGCTTATGCCCTCAAAAAATATATACAAGTAATGCTCTCAGCATGCGAAAAGCCTAACTAAAGTCAGGGCCTGTGGGCCCTGTTGTACTGATCTACAGAATTGGCTAAACGCCGAAATAATCAGACCCATGTCCATGGTGCCCCCATTACATGAGGCTGCATGGATGGTGGCAGGTCCTCAATCTCTGCCATAGGGACCATGCGAGTGAGCACAGTAAAGTTCTGCTTGACTCGTCTCAACACCCTCTTAGCCTCCTCGGCTGGAAGATATCTTGCTACTGCTGGTCCCCCGACGACGACAGGTGCAACCCCTATCCAAGGAAGACATTTGTTCCTCACATAGTCAGCAGGTCGCACTGGTCCCACATATGCACACAAAAAATGCATATTTTTCAAATACTTTGGTATATAAAAAATAATGATATATAAAAAAAACGACACAAAAATTACAAATGCTTCACAAAAAATAAAAAACAACTACAAAGATGGAGACTTACCCATCTCTCCTCTCTCCTCACCAGGAGGCACTGGTATCTCAAGATCCCTCAAAAAATCAATCTCTGCATAGGGGTAATCCTCGATAACTGGGATCTATCACGATAGCCAGACAAAGAAATCATCATTGAAGGACTCATTAGTCCTTCCACCACCCTATCGTGGAAAAAATACTATCCATCTACATATAGAAAGAAGAGAGGCCTGATGTCCTCGTACCACTATTCGAGGACTAAAGCTCAGAACTCTCTCAAAGAAGAACGAGCACAGAATGGTCCCAAACCGAAAGTTCCTCTGTGTTGGCAATCGACAATCTGTCAACTACCTCTTCATACACTCTAACAATGTGGTGCTCCAATCAAAAATTTGTGCATCCAAGCACTGGAATGCACATTTCATCTGTTCCCAGGACGCCTAATGCAAAGCCATAGAACCATTGATTCACCCAATAAGAAACACTATCGAATGTAGCAATAAGTTTGTAATCTTTCTTATGGGCACCTGGGAGCTCGAGCAGTCTGTGTCAGCCACACAATATAGACCTATCAATTCTGCTATGTTATACAGCCCCGAAGGCAAAGTACGGAAGTTGACTGGTTCTCTTCTCTGGGAGAGGCCAGTCAAAAAGTAAATGTTCTTGGTCATGGGCACCAGTGACTGCCCTTCTAACATGAATGCCTCTGCATCTGGATGCCAATAGTCAACCAAGGAATTCAGTAACCTAGGCTGTTCCCACATAAAAAGACATAAGAAAAACTTGAGTAACCCACATTGCATCAAGGCAGCCACATCATTGGGGTCTTCCCTGACCAACCCACTAACCTCTTCATGCTCTCTTTCTCTCTAGTGGACATACATCCTCTTCAGGAGGGTTAACCCTTGTCTTTTAATCTTTTTTCATTCAAAAAGGGGGTCCATGCGGGTTGTAATACTAATAGTCATGTGCACACGCGTGCAGGGTTTACTATGCCCAAATGTACATGCATCATGTCCTGAGACAACCCGCGTAGACCTAGGGCCGACCTTTTGAAGGTCAATGCCCCCCAAAAAAATGAAACCTAAAGAAAAAATAAATACTTAAAATTCAAGATAAGAGAGTTTGTACTTACTTGGTCCAGACAGATGTTCATTTCGTCCACTGTAACTCCCAGAATCACCACTTTTGACAAACGTTTTTTTTTTTGCTCCGGAGTCAATTTCCAAATCAACAATGGTGATAATGAGTTGGCAGCTTCTATTTATAGACTTTTTGGCCTCTTTTTGTCACTTTTTTAGCCTCCCTTATCATTTTATTTAAACCAAAAACCATTTAGAGTGATTCAAGAGTTGCACGGAAGGGGTATGATCGGGTATCGGGATAGTTTTTTGGAGTTTTGGGTAATTTTCGATGGTCCGTGGAAAAAATTTCCGAGCATCAACTTGAGCATGTAGGTTAGGTTTCTACCCTGACTTTTGTATCTTGTTGTCTTTTTCCTTTGCCATAGGATCGATCCCATCAGGTTGTGACACAGAACCATCATAGCTGCTTTAGAAGTGTCTCAACTTGGTGGTAGAGCTTACCGGAACATGGATGCCCTAGGTAGATCCTGGTTGCATTATGGTATCCATATTGTCTCTAATCACTGTAGGCTCGGGAGTCCTTGTTGTTTTTCTTGATTATGAGTTTGAGCCTCATTTGCATGATTCATTTTCACTCTTGACCTCACCCTTGGGACTCCCAAAAGATATAATGGGTCTTCATTTAAGCCCTTTTCAGACTCTCTAAACATGAAAATATTACCGAGCGATATTGTGGCCTTTCACGCTCATTAAACTAAAATTTGAAGTCACGTTTGTACCGCAGTAGTTTACCCCTTTTTTGGTCTGGAAAGTCAACTGTATGAACAAAGGTATACTCTATGGAACTTTAGTTCTCTACAAGAGTACTCTCAGGTATTATTTTAACCGTTTTTTGGGCTCGAGGGACTAAAATTATGAAAAAGGAACACCCACAGAGTCCATAGTTAATCTCTTTTCAAACTCCCTAAAATTGAAAAGATCGTCGAGTGACCTTATTCTTTCAGACTCGTTATGCTAGTCTAGAAGAACATTCTTGACGAAGTCCATAGTTAAGCTTTTTTCAGACTCCTTAAAAATAAAAAAATGGTCGAGTGATCTTGTCTTTATCACACTCATTAAAATGGTTTTGAATAGGCATCTTTTCGGTGCTAGTTTACCCCTTTTTAGAATTGACTAGACCAATTTTGAAAAAGGTACCCCAATGGAGTCTCCTTTTACATTTTTCAAACTCTCTAAATATGAAAAACCACTGAGCTTACCTTCTCTGGGCTCGTTAAACTTACATCGAAGGACGTTACCATTGCGTGTTTCATTAATCACATTTTCATAACCACGTTTTTTGCCTAATGTTGGCTCCATGTTGCTCTCAACTGAACCATCTAAAGCATGCCTCATACGCAAGCCCTATAGCACTTTGCCTCTACGTCTTGACACCTTTGGCCCCTGTAGAATTTTTCCCGAGTGTCCTTTTATTGCATATGTCCCTTTGTCCGAGCATCCCTGTGTTCCATGTGCTTGGAACTAGTATATTTGCGACACTCGATCCTCCTTTGTAACGTAACATTCTTTTATTCTTTTTTCCAAAATCATTGAAAAAGACAAAAAAAACCAAATATACCCCAAAAAGAGGAAGGGAAAAGTATTTTCTTTATTAGCAGCATAATGAGTCCCTCTTGGATAAATCACATCTGTCTATTTGTTCATCAAACCCTGGGATGTAATACGACTTTAGGAAGCTGTTCTAGCTACATAGAGATCTGTCCTCTGTTTGGTTATTCTTCCAAACATATGGAGAGTTTGTGTTGCCTCCTGCCTTGTAAACTTATGTTAATGCCATGCTACCCGAGTCTCATCATTTGTCATGCTTTTGTCCAAGGGAAGTTTGTCACCAAGCCTGAGTCGGCCCCTCTATAGTTTGTCTCTTTCCCTCATACCCGACCATCCTGAATGTCCAATCAAGTCCTTGTTTAGAATCAATGAAGCCTTTAGTCTGATCATCAAGATTATCTAGTCCATCACCGACGAGTCGTCGAAGACCTATGGGTAGTAAAGTTGTACACTCATATTACACTCATACCTAAGTTTTGAATATTATTTTAAAGTTGTTGCTCGAGCTCTGAAGATCTCATCTCCAGCCATCATGCCATATCAACTTGTAGAAGATGGATACTCTATATGTATATCTTTTTGATTTTGAAATGTAGCTCTATTGTGTATTGTCCGTGGCTACACTTTATGTAGTTATTTGACATGGATCTACATTATATTTGATTGGTAGCCATGATTCTATTTTATCCCAAACATGGGTATGCCCGCCTCGGTGAGACATTTGTTATTTTGCAGACGACGCCTCCTGATTCCTGGTCCCTGGGCTCACTTGTTCAGCACATCAGTAAATATTGGTAATGTATTTCGACCATCAGATGCTCTTCTGACCTCACACATTAGGGGGCATTTTTTATAACCCTAATTTGCACCAGACATGCTTACCTGGCATTAGGCCATTTCAGATTCCTTTTTTGCTAAAGCACTGCTGAACAACTCTTCTTAAAAACCTCTTTTATAAGGCCCCGCGTGCCCTACTCCATTACTGCACGCATGTACAAGCTAGCTGACCCAAAACAACTCGCGTGTACCTACAAAAGCACGAAAAAATGAAAGTTGCCGATGGAACACACAACTTTGGGTAAGTTAATTAAACCTTCCAGCCATGCATGGCCGAGGGTTTGTCCAAATACCTAGCTTCTTATAGCCTATAAAAGAAGGGTTAGGAGTCCCATTTGGAAGAGGAGAATAATAGTAAAGAAACTCTACCCAATTGCACATTACCATTGTCCCAACCCTTTAGCCATCCTTGTGCAAGAAGAGATACAGAGCAAAGAAGTTGGAGGACAATTGAAGAGGAGCCCAGGATCAAGTTCACAGAGCAGTGGATGGTCTCGACATTGTAAGTTGATTCATTAAAATTAATAAAGAATTGCTTTTCCCGTCCCACTATATGAGTTCTTCACAGTTTATTGAATATATGTTTGAATCTCTAACCCATTAATCTGTAGGTAAAATGCATGTATAGTTTGTTGCTTGTTTTATATGCAGGTCAGCCTTGGGAGGAGAGCTGCCAACAAGCGATCAAGTGTGAAGAAGGATCGACATCGAACGCCTGAAACAAGGTATGTTCGTCTAACCATGTATTTACTTAAAAGAAATGGGGATTAGGTCTGGGATGACGGTAGAAAGTAGGATTATTTCGGTCTCATTTGCATGCATAATATAACCCTAAATGCTAGTCCATAGGGGGATTTCCCACCACAAAACTATGGTAGAACATCGAGCATCTTAGTCTTAGGAATAGAGTGTTTTCATTGATAGATTAAAAGCAGAGATTGTACATGCCCAACAAGCATTAACTCAATAAAGAGATGAGATGGATGCTATGGAAGAATATCAAGCATCTCAGTCTCAAGAACATAATGTTCTCATTGATAGGTTAAAAGCAGAGCTTACACAAGCCCAACAAGCATTGCATCAACCCAGAGAGGAGATGGTCACTATGGTTGAACATCAAAAGGTTGTTAAACATATGAACAACCTATTAGTAACATAAAGTGAGACTTATGCTGAGCTCACCAGAACCCAAGGGAAGGTGAAGAAGGTACAAAACCAATTGGAAAATCTTTGGAGCAAATCAAAGATATTTGTGATGTCTATTCTGATGAAATCAATTGTAGAGCTCCTGCTACCAATTATACCCTATTCCTACTGCAACGTTACCTGTTGTTAAGGGTAAAATCCATCATAGCAGGTAAGTCAATTACATTTTCCATTGTACCTGAGTTCATTTCATGTTTTAGAGAGAAGGAAGAGAAGGTACAATACTTCCTGTGTGAATTATACTTCCATAACTTCATTTTGGAAGATGACAAGGGAACAACCCTCGTCCCTTTATTGGTGATATACAATTTCAGGCATTCCTGTCCTTCACTAAGAACCAAGTCAGATGAGGCAAAGCTCATAATAATTTTATAAAGAGGGAAACTGGGTTAGATATCTGGATCAGAGGAGAGCCCCCAAAGTTCTTTTCAGCCATTATGCAACATTGAACCTTCATGAAAAGGGGGGTGGGGGGGTCATGGACTCTTTATCCCCCATCCATTGACAGGTCATACGTTCAGGCATCATATATTTTAGGGAACTCAAAGAGAAAGCCCTTGTTGCTTGTAAGGTGAAATGGGATGCATCCTCCAGTGAAGTCAAAAGTAGAGAACCCGTTGGGTTCAGAAATTTCTTTGCAGCTACCTACCGAGTGGAAAGGTATTCTAGATTGCTCCAGGAGGAAGGACCTACTCGAATTGTGTCTAGATATAACCCCCCTATCCTTTGGTTTCCTCCATAAAGTTACCAGAAGGATTATCAAATTAATAAGAAAAGGGAAGATGTTGCTTTTGTAGATCTCAAAAGAAGTAATGGGTTTAGGAGACCTGGTGAACCAAATTTTCCTCCATACAGTATCACTGCTTTACATGTAGGATCTCGGATTTCATGAGGACATGTAAGAAGGTAAGATGGGGGGTATGTTGGGTTATGAAAAAGGTACAAATATCTCCCTTATTCTTACAATTCATGATATAATGTTGATTGACTTTTCTGTTAATTAGGGATAAATATGATAGAAAACGATTGATATGTCTTCTAGTGATATTATTGAAGTTCTATTAAATAGATTCTAAAATACGATCGGAATTGTTTGATTCTGTTACAGGAATGGATAAATATTGTCAAAACCGAAATAACAAAGGAGATATTGAAGATGCGTAAGCTATTGGAGGTTGAGGACTTTTGGCGCAAAGTAGTTTTGAAGATTATTGATTTTCTATATTGTAACTTTATAATAGTAAAGAAATCCTGAGGATCTCTCGATCCTCACGATGGCTTAATTTACTCAGATCATTATATATACAGAGGGTAATAGATCCTGAAACATAATCTAAGAATTGTATCCAAGTATTCAGAACTCAGAATTACTCTGCGCAAGCATTTTTTGTGAATGTCGTACCAGCTATGAAATCAATAAAATCTTTGAACGTTTTCCCCATTTCTACATACTGAGTTTCTAGCAACCCAGTCTAAAGAAGCTATTATCTCAAATATGTAATTGTATCAATTTTGTTTTTGTTTTATGATCCAATTCTCTTTCACAATAGTTAAGACGAATGCATAGGTGTGTTAATGATTTTATTTTGTTTGCGTAGAAAAGATAAACATTTCTCTTGTGTATTAATGATTGTTATTCCAATTCCCATTGTTGTAGTTTACTGCTCGAAAGTTCCTCACATTTTCATATGCGTTGTTCATTTTACTTAGATATGCATTTGTTGTTCCTTTCAGTTAAAGTTATGATTGATGTTCATTTTTATTAGGTTACATTTGTTGTTCCTTTTGGTTAGATTACAATTGTTGTTTCTTTCCATAGATAGAGTAATTCACTATTTCCTTTCCAGCAATTTGATTCATAGTTAATAGTTTATTCTGCGAGTCTTTATTTAGATTCAATTACTGCTTTTTAGTTAGATAAATTCAACAGATTAGTTAGTTCATTTTCAATTGCAACATGTTAGTAATTAGATTTCAATTCTCTTAAGTAAGATCTTAGTTGCAGAATCTTTAATGAACATTTGAGAAACTTGATTGTGGATAAACTCGGGTTTGCTTTAACTACGCGATTTTAGCTTCTACGAGATATCTGCATATACTTTGCTGATATTCTTGAGATAAAAAATGAATCCTCGAGTTGATAAATTAATATTAAACCAAGGTTGTTTTTAAACATCTTTAAACAAACAATACTTTGCCTCAAAATGTGGAAAAAGTTTCCCAAATATGCTTGAAATTTGGTAATGACTTTCTAAAGTGTCCAATTCTTCTCCTAGAAAATTGGAACTAATCTGATTTTCTTATATTGTTGATTGGAGAACATATTCGATACTCCATCCTCCAATATAATTTTCCCATCAAGAAATAGTCGATAGCTCATCTGGATAAGATTCAATCATCAAACTAAAGTTGCTATTATTCTGCCACCTGTAGGCTTTGACTACTGAAAAGCTGTCAGAAAATATGGGAATGATCTGATGCTGTCAACTTGTGTCAAGTGCTATGTTACTTGCCCCTCCTTTGACTGACACTTTTTATAAGAAATCCAGTTCTATAAATCTTGTCCATAAGGCTGGGATTTAAAATAGGCTTTCACAGAATATCTGGAAAGATGTCCATTTTGCATCTGCAATTTTGGTAAATAACATATGATTTCCCTTGCTCCTTGAAATAGGCATGAGGTGTTCTAGGTCGTCGCTCATTATTATACACTTTGAACCTGTTCATCCACCTTAACCATTTGATGAGAACGATGAAGCAGAATGTTATCAAGAAGAATAAAATATGCTTATGATCAAAGCATATTGTATTGTTATGTTAATTTGATCAACAACGAAAGGAGTGTTGAAGACCCGTCTGCATTGACAAAAATAATGAATCCTTTCAAAATCTTCAAAAGAAACATTTTCACCAGACATGTGTAGATCGGAAAGTTGAGATATGCATGAGCACCACTTGAATTATTCACTAATATAAGTCTTGTAACCCGCCTCATCAATCCTTGCCCGAAAAAGAAAATAGGTAGAGGGTATGGACTCCCTTCTTCCAAGTTGTATCGAGATGCAAAACCAACCCCTAGATTTATTTGATATCTCAGCCAAAAGATTTGATCTCCAAGTGCCCAACTTGTATTTACAAATAACTCCATCTTTACCCAGATTGTTTGCAACTATAATTTGCATTTACATAGTGCTTCCAGAAAGATGTCTATGATATTTCCTCTGTTTGTATGCATTGCCTGTCATCATTCATACTGGAACTAAGTGAAATCTAAGTCAGATTTGGTTATGGACACTGTAATTTATTATTGGTAATTTTGCAGATTCGGCCATGCACGAAAATTGATCGCATACCATCGAGAAAAAAGTCAATATCCCTTAAACCCTTAATAATTTTGCATTTTTTCGCACGGGTCCGTCAATTGGGGTCATTGGGGTCAAAACCCATGTCGCAGTTTTTGGAAATTCGTCTCCATCTGCTCAAAAACTGTGCCCGAAATATGCTTCTCGAAAATTGCTGCATTTTTCGTTGTTTAATTCTTCTTCAAACTTGTTGCACATTTCTCTGATCTGGAAGGAATAAGAACAGAGGCCATCACCCAAATAACTACAAAAACCTTAGCAAAATCTTCGATTTTCCTTCTTACATCCAAGAATGGGTGAGTAATCATAAACGCGACTGTAACCACGCGGAACCCTGACCACAAGGAACCATAACCACCGGACCTTCAGGCTTCAGGTCAGAATGAGTTAATGGAAATGATATTACCCGATGGCCGAAATCCGAAATGGAAGAATTACCAAGAAAAAAATGTGACCACCGACATATTTGGGGCATGATTAAACATTGTGCAAGTTTCAAGACCCGAAGTACCCGCCTACAGTTGGTCTTGATGGCACGTGGAAAACTGGATGCTAGCTCGGACAACTAGATGCTAGCTCGAGGAATGGCTCTTGAAGAATGAAGNATGGAAGAATTACCAAGAAAAAAATGTGACCACCGACATATTTGGGGCATGATTAAACATTGTGCAAGTTTCAAGACCCGAAATACCCGCCTACAGTTGGTCTTGATGGCACGTGGAAAACTGGATGCTAGCTCGGACAACTAGATGCTAGCTCGAGGAATGGCTCTTGAAGAATGAAGTTGGTGAAGCTCGCCCATCCACCAAATCTGGGGCTCGCCACCAAAACGCAGATCACCACGAATATATCGACTTGTTGAGCATAATAACCAACCCGCAGGCTCCCCCTTGGCGTTATGTATGCGCTATCTTGCGACTTGATATGCCACATGGCTTTGATCCTCGATCTTGATAATGAGCTCAACGCTTGGTTCTATGTTTGGATTTGATCCTCGATCTTGATAAATATCTCAGCTCTTGGTTCTATGCTTGAAGAATTACCAAGACAGAACTGTGACCACCGACATATTTGGGGCGTGATTAAACATTGTGCAAGTTTCAAGACCCAAAGTACCCACCTACTGTTGATCTTGATGGTACGTGGAAAACTAGATGCTAACTCGGACAACTGGTTGCTAGGTTGAGGAATGGTTCATGAAGAATGACGTTGGTGAAGCTCGCCCATCCACCAAATCCAGGCCTCACCACCAAAACTCAGATCACCACGAATATATCGATGCGATGAGCATAATAGCCGACCCACAGGCTCCTCCTTAGTGTTATGTATGCACTGTTAAATTATGAGCTTGATTTCTTATGTGGATTAATTCTTTTATTTTCTTCAATACTTTGATTCTAGCTTAATACACTTCAACAATACCAAATCCTAATCGAATAGCAATAACTATGTAGATGAGTAAGCCTGCACATCAACAACACATATACCCCGTGGAAACCCTTTACAGGGAGAAAAACCCCAGCAAACGATACTCCTTTATTGCATTAATAATGTAAGATCACTTACAAATATCCACCATGAATGTTCTTCTCTTTAAGAGCTTGTCAAGATGACTTTGACCTGGCAAATACCTAAAAGACCTTGCAGAAATACACCTCTAATATGTTTCCTCTATTGTTGATATTCAACACTGATGTTCTGCTTTGGTATGATGCCTCCTTATCACTGATGTGTGACTCTATTGCTTCACCCTCAACCTGCATCTCAAAACTGTGTTGAAGAGAGGGTTCGACCTCTGCTTATATAGGATGAAGAGGATAAGAGGAGAGACTCGAAATAGTAACGTGTTTGCATGCTTTAATAATAACTCAGCTTCATACTTTAGTGCGAAGTGGACTTGAGACTGGTATACTCTAGTTCGAAAATAGAACTAGACTTGAGACTTCAGTTACAACTCAACATTACACTTTAGTTCTAAAATAGAACTAGACATAAGACTTTAGTTACAACTCAACATTACACTTTAGTTCTAAAATAGAACTAGACTTAAGACTTCAGTTACAACTCAACATTACACTTTAGTTCTAAAATAGAACTAGACTTAAGACTCCAGTTGCAACTCAACATTACACTTTAGTTATAAAATAGAACTAGACTTAAGACTTCAGTTGCAACTCAACATTACACTTTAGTTCTAAAATTGAACTAGACTTAAGACTGTAGTTACAACTCGACTCTTTACAAGGAAATTCAAAATTCTCTTCATGGTGGATAATGTTAGACGTGCCAACGCACTAGATCAATACATTTATATCATTTGAAATATTAGGAATCTCGTTTGTTTCTAGATCATAGGAATTTTATATCCAACCTAATGTTTTGTAGATGCCTTGACTTTTTCTCATGGCACACAAGGTTTGACTAGGCTCACAGAGGTTGTATGTTCCCCCTAACTTTTGCACTAGTCTGTCTATGCTCACAAAGGTTGTACGTTCCCTCGGACTTTTGCACTAGACTGTCTATGCTCACAGAGGTTGTAAATTCCCCCTGAATTTTTCATTAGACTCACATAGCATCTCGTTCGCCCTGACTTTTGGTTTGACTCACAAAGGTTGTACATTCCCCCTGACTTTTGTCAATACCTCACAAGACTGTTTGATTCTCCAAATCTCCCTGTCTAGCATTAGGGTGGACCATATGGCCTCTCATTGGGGAATCACGATCGATGCTACCAAATTTAACACTCCCTCTCAACGAGGGAGTCATTCTCAGCCACACCAAGCTTGCCTCTGAGTTGCACAAACTATATCGAGCTCAGAGGCTTGGCCAAGATATCAACTACCTACTCTCTCATGGATATGTACTGTAACTTTACAGTTTTTCTCTGGACCAAGTCTCAGATGTAGTAGTACCTCATGTCAATATGTTTTGACCTGTCGTGAAACACTGGGTTCTCTGTCAATTTTATGCAACTTTGACTATCATAGTGAACCACCGTCATCTCAAGCTTGTCTCCAAACAACCCAAAAACCAATTTTATGAGCCATACTGCTTCCTTGCTAGCATCACTTGTTGCAATGTACTCAGCCTATGTTGTACTCTGTGCAATCACTATTACATATAGGCTAAAAAATCGATGAACTATTACGACGATTATGATAAAAATCAATTTTTTTGTCGAAAAAAATTTAAAAAAATGAAATTTTACTGTTTTTTTTTTAAATTAGTCCTGATAACGTCAAATTTTTGACGTGTTTTAAGGTCATCGGAAGTACAATGCCCAGTTCCGACACTTTAATATAGCCATTTGTAGGTCAACATAACGGTCATTGACTTCGAAATGGTCAACCATAATTTAGGGTTGTAGTCGTTGGAATTCCGACGATGTTGAATCTATAAATTAGTTAATTCGAACTGAATTTTGACTAATTTGTTATAGTTGCGACATCTTTTATGCTTTATAGCTCTATTAATATTCATTTTTATGTGAAGGTTTTCTTGTTGATTAAGAGATCGAACTGATCTTTGATCTACAGAGTTTAGTTTTGTGATCATTGTTCAAGGCGTGCAAGAGGATTTTAGACTTTGAAGGTTAGTTAAATATTTTTTTTCATTTGTCTCCTTTAATATTTTATAACTTTATATGTTTATGTAGATTTTATGTCGTCTGTGAACATGCTAATTTTTCCATGTTTATATGTGACTTGATCTCTTGCCCTAGTTCTATTATGTCGTTTGATTATGTTATTTGGTTATGGTGAAGCTTTGAATCTTGTGTGGTAAAATATATTTTATGGTTTGGTCTATTTCATTTCAAGAATCGAATAGATCTAGCACATCATCACTGAACTTTATAACATAATCGCCTCAATATTTTGCTTGTGATGAAGAATGTGGAGATATTATGACAAGGTGACAAGAAATGTTATTTCCCTTGCGCTAAATGCGGGAGCACAAAAGTAAGAAGAATTTCAATACAAACAGTTGTAAGATATTGCAAAACCCATGGGCACGTTGAAGGTGGACCGAACGAATATCGTCCCTTGGTAAACTATATATTCATTATTATATTTTTATATTGATTGTATTTATAAAATTTTATATTGTTTAAATATTTCTTATGTAGTACACCAATTTTGCATGACTATTTGTAATTATAAATTTAGGCTTGCCCCCTAAGCGTCTGAACGTGCCAAGTACTAGCAGAAATGATGTTGTACTACAAGGTGCCGAGGAATTTGGAGTCTCGAATATTGTAGATCAAGTTAATGACCCTATGGAAGAAGATGACAATAATAACAATATAGTTGAAGACAATGGGACAAATGAATTGATCCAAGACTTGTCCGCTTGACCGGACGAGGATGATGATGAGGACATTGGTGATCTTGATGTACCTTTGCTAGAGAAGGCAGAAAAACCACTTTATGAAGGTTCAAAAGAAAATCTTCTTTCTGCTACATTATTGTTGGTGAACTTAAAGGTTTTGAATGGTTTGTCAAACAATTGTATGACACAGATCCTAAGGTATGTAATATGGTTCATCATCACGTATACATAAAGGTTGATTTTTTTTGCTTGTTTTTAGTTTTAATTAATGTTTGAAATAAGAATTAAATATTTACAAATTATAACATTATTTACACTAATTACTTATTTTTTATGTCGTAGATTGTTAGGTGAATTTCTGTTACCATCGTCAAATATTTTACCTCATACATACCAAGATTTAAATTCCATTATGAAAGAAATTGGAATGGAGTATCGAGCTATAGATGCTTGTCCCAATGATCATATTATATACTATGAACAACATGCGTCGAAAACAGAATGCCCACAATGTCAAACCAGTAGATATCAAACCGATCAACTAACAAAAAAGGTTCCTCATAAGGTTCTTCGTCATATTCCCCTAATTCCACATTTGCAATGACTGTTCCGGTGCGAAATCATAGCACAGTTTATGGATTACCATGCACATAATAGAAGTGGAGATGGTGTTCTTCGACTACCTGCAGATGGTTATGCATTTAAGGAAATTGAGGAAAAATGGCCAGTTTTTAAAGATGAACCTCGTAATGTTAGGATTTCATTGGCCGTTGACGGTGTTAATCCATTTGGTGATCTCAGGTCTATTTACTTAGTGTGGCCAATTTTTGTTATCAATAATAACATTCCTCCTTGGATGTCAATAAAGAGGGAGCACATAATGTTGACAATGATTGTTCCAGGTATGTAATGTTATCATTAATTTTCTGAATGTCAGATTTCATTTGTATTTCTTGTTGCATAATATCTTGTATTTATTTATTTACTTATATATGCACATCACGTTAGTAATTATGTGTAATTTAAAACAATTAGGTAAGTAGCAGGTTAAATATATGAATGTATACATTGAGCTTCTCATCGACGAGTTACTAAAGTTATGGGCCGACATCACTATGTATGACGTTTGTAAACCAATAAGGCAGAAAGAATTTCAATCCCGTGGAATACTTGTATGGACAATTCATGATGCTCCAGGACTAACACATTTTTGTGGTATGTAACGATCCATTGCACTTTAATTATAGTATATAATTATTTGAAAATACCATGGTGCATGTTTTTTTAAATAATCCCCTTCGTATAATTGACATAATTATTAATCCAACTTTTCCAGGTCTTCAAACAAAGGGTAGATTTGCATGTCCCGTTTGTGGTCCTAAGATCAAATCTCGGTGTTCAAAAACTTTAGGAAATGAGGTGTTTGATGAGTAGAGGAACTTCCTCTCTAAGAACCATAGGTATTGTACTATTGAAAAACATCTTTTCAACGGGAAAGAAGAGACTGGATTAAAACCACGAAGAATGACACCTCACCTATGGAAGTTGGAATATAACAAAATTCATTGAGATGGTATATTGCAATTTGTTTATGTAATATTGTATATGTAATGTTATGAATTTTTATTTTATTGAATTTATTTTATGCTTCATCAATGTCGTGAAGGTATTAACAATGGGCTCCCATGAGGAATGAAAAGTTATCCCTCTCAATTCATGAGGTTTCCCTACTATCAAGACCTAAAAATATCTCATTTGTTTGATACAATGCATATCGGGAAGAATGTGACATAAACATTATGGCGAATCATAGATGGTAGGAGGGGTAAAAAAAAAGTCATCAAGATTTGTAGTGACATTCAGGAAGCCAATCATGCAATGCAAAGTGGAATCCAATCAAATAGCGACGGAGATCGAAATAGCCTTCCATGGTTATTAACAGAGCAATAAAGCAATGATGTAAAAGAGGTCATTCGGAGAATAAAATTTCCCACGGGTTTTTCTTCAAACATAAATAGTATCTTAACAAAGAAAGGTGAATTTGGTGGGGTAAAAACACATGATTGGCATACCTTCATTAAGGTAATTAATTTTCTATATATATATATATATATATATATATATATATATATTTATAT
>JASDQU010103788.1:376385-393471 GCA_032191745.1 Picea mariana | reverse complement strand
ATAACGATCGATTTTGATTGTTACAGTATGTTCTACGTCTATATCTCCCAAACCACTTCAACAACAACGTCAAACAAGTTATATATGATCTTGGCAAATACATGAGGTAAGTAGTAAATTATATGCAAATTGTATTTTCCAATTTGTTATTCAAGATCTTAATGACATACGTTTTACTTATAATGTAATATATTAATTTATATGTTTTGTTGAAACATGGTACTTGCTTGCAACATCGACTATAGATGGTTGTCATTGAAAGAAATCCATCAAGAAGATATAAAGTATTGGAAGAGAGAAATTCCTCGGTTGATGTGTGAAATGCAAAAGAATCTACCTCCGACATTTTTCAATGCACAAGAACACTACCTCATACACCAAGTTGAGGAGATTGAATTGTGTGGACCAGTACACACAAGGTCAATGTGGATGGTGGAGAGGCACCTGAAATCATTAAAGGCTTTGGTTAGACAAAGAGCACGTCCCAAGGGTTCTATGTTGGAGGGATATGTGCTATATTAATCAATGGTGTATATTAGTCAATATCTTCCTAAATTAGCCGCAAATATGCATGTGGATCACATTTGGGATGTGAACTCCATGAATTGTTTTGAAGGGGAGCACCTGGTAGAATGACGAAAGTGAAAGGTAATTAGGTTTATAATACATCTGACTTTTCCTTTTTATGTGTATCATACTTATTTAATTTTTATTCTTTCATCAATTATTAATATTTTATACCTTGATAACTAACATATATTGGTGAATTATGATTTTTTGATACAGTTGGTCGAGAGTGGGATGCACTACATATATACATTGCAAACAATTTTGACTGGATGAAGGTATGGATTGATATATGCATACAATGTGAAGGTAGGTTATCATGGGAAGGGGTGTCTACATTGGTTATATAAGCTCATCGTAATGGAGATACCAATCTTACGCAGTAGGAAATTGATTTAGCACATGGTTTGCAAGATAAACAGGGAAGCATGGTATTCATCCAATATAATTTCATTATGTTATTTCATAATTTATTAATGTTAGTGTCGATGTGTTTTTCCCATCCATACATTACAAGTTATGTGAAATATTTTTTATGTGTCTGGCATATTGCAGTTGAAACATCACAAGGCTATGTGGTGCAATGGTCATAAATTTCACATCAAAAAGTTGGACGAAAAGAGGAAAACTTTTGATTGTGGGATAATTGCAGTCTTCGAGGTCACTAATGTTTCCTCTAGAAGTGATAGACGTCCCGAAGTCTCTGAAAATTGATACTATGGATATTTGGAGGACATACTTGAGTGTGACTTTAAATCCTTCAAAATAGTTTCATTTGACATCAAATGGTACAGGCTACGAATGAATGAACGTGATCCTGATAGAACTGTTATTATACATGATAACGGATTTACCATGGTTAATACAAGGTCATTTGAGCCAGGAACAAATCATTATGTTCTTCCAAGCCAATGCGAGCATGTCTTCTACTCAGAGGTTCCAAGTAAAGCAGGTTGGTCATTTGTTGTTAGGTATGATCCAAGAGGAAGGCCAGTAAAGTATAATATTGTAGAGGAAGAAAATGATCTTGAAGAAGAAGATTATGCAGGGGAACATGTAGTCGATGTAGCAGATGTCTTAGATGAAGAGCCTGAAGGAGATTAACCAAATGTACTAGTTGGAGGCAATGGAAATCTTGATGATGATATCCATAATGAAGATATATTGCTTGGAAATGAGTACATTGATGACGATGTTGATACAATCAATCCTTACAACACATTATATGAACCAAATGGTATGGATGTTCAATTAGACGAAGATGATCAACTAGAAGATTGATGAATGGATTAAAATGTTGAAATATTGTATATATAAGGTCATAAGAGAAGGGCAAGTGGGCGCAAGTGGCAAGGGCAAGCTTAATTTGGAGACACTTTCTATTCATTCGAGTACACTACGTCAACCAAGGACAATACAAATCATGTAAAGGAGGTACGTATTCTTTACTTACTATTTATTATGTTTCTTGTTCAAAAAGTTCTAAAAGAAGTACATATCACAAAATGATAAACCAAGGAACAACAATTTACATCCGAAGCACTTCACCACAGAAAATGACACAAGAATCTGGAAATAAAGTCTTTGTATTCACTCATAACAGTCAATTAAAGCCTGTGAGAACTTTTACATTTTTTTATCATCCCAAGTCCAACCCAAACTTTCTTCAAAGTCACAAGCTTTATGGCCTTTACATAACAATCCAGGATCCTATGAAAATGGATCTGAAATACTCAAAATAGAATAAAATCAAAACTAGTATAATATGCAAAATCTAGTCCTGATTTAAGGGTGAAAGTCTTATCAACTAAATATTCCACAATATCGACAGCTTCAGACATATCTGATATCTTCAATAATTGTCAAAGTGATGACAAATAACTTTGAAATCCTGCTTTGACAAATAAGCAATCTTTACCAAGAATTTTAAAATCCACTTAACCTTTTTTCCATAATATCTGCATCAAAAACTTGGAAAGAGTGATGATCTGAATCCCTTTAATCTTTATCTTTCATTTGGAACCCCTTCCGCATGATCTGGACACCAAAAAACTTGATCTGGGAAAAAATACGAGCATTATGTCATCCTCTGCACTTTCGGTGGCTTACAGGTGTAAAACAGAATAGGGTTAGCTACCGAAAGCAGAGCTTTCGACAACTAACAATGCCTTGAGGAAAAGCGAATAAGCTGCCAAAAATTTTGAGATTTCCACGACTGTTCAAAACTGAAAAAATGGATTTTCTTCAATCTACCTACTCTTTAGGATCTTCATTTAGGTTCTCAGCAACTTCTGCTAGAGATTTTAAATCAGGATGTGCTCTTGGCTTAGGATTTTTGAGCCTTAGTTTGATCCTTAAACATCTAACCATTTTAAGTAACTTATGATTCTCCTTGAGCAATTTCTTATTCCTCTTATGTTCCTTTACATGCATTTTAGCTAACCTTTCAAAACAATATATTACCTCATCTGATGTGTTTCTTATAGTCTGGTTTTGGGATTTAATGACCCTCTCAAGCAACTTCATCTCTGATATCTCTTCTTTAAGATTTTCAATCTTTGATGATTTGTTGACCTTGTTGTATTTGATTGTTGATGTCTCAGGTAACTCCAAGGCTGGGACTTCAACTGTAGCTTCTTCTCTCTCCTCCATGGGTGTTTCAGACTCAGAGTCTGAGTATGGAAAATTTAAGATGTTTTTCTCAACAATGTTGCTTTGGACCTCCTTTCCCTGATCAAAATCAAGGTTCTTTTTTGCCTTCTTAGTCCTAGGTGAAGGGTTTGGTTGTTCTGTCTGCAATGGTGACATGACCCTTCTTTTTCTCTTACTACTCTTTGGTGTAGATGACTTCTTTGTATATGTATTCCTACTCTTAGGCTAGATCTCTTGCTCGAATTCTCCCCAAAACAGGATCTAGTTCCATGTCCTCTCTCTTCTCTAGAGTTCCCCCATCACTATAAGCTTGATGAGGCCATGATGGAACAACCTATTGTTTATTTTCTCAGGTTTATCTTGGACTTTTTGTGCCATATTGGTGAGGCTTCTATGAAGATAATGAGGTAAGTTCAGAGGGTTTTTTCCTGTGAAATGATTGATAAGCCTAAAATGGTACAACATGACCCTACCATACCTCCCTTCACACATTATGTACACATGAATAACCTTCAACAATTTCTTCCATTTGTCTTCCATGTAATTCGTGGGAACATCCTTCTGCCAAATAACGCTCTGGAACTCTAGCTTAAGGTAAGATCTAAATTCAATATCTTTAATGGCAGTGGTCTTGAACCACCTCTCACCCTCTCTTGGAATTTCAGTAGTTGTAACAACACTTGCCTCATCTATCTGCATTTCCAGAGGACCTAATTTCACTTTGACACCATCAAAACTCTTGTAAAACGCCTCTGCATTTTCTTGATGATACCCCTGTAACTTTTCACAAAACCTATAGTAGCCTGCACCCTTGAACATTTGACAAACCCCTGGATGAGATTCCAGATAAGAATCATCTTGCAACTCCCTTCTGAGCAATGCTCCTCCAGTAGTCATCTGCAAAAAAACCTGTTAATATCTTGAAAATGTTGAAATTTTGGTTGATGGATAGGAGATCGGCACTAGGAAAAATGATAGAGGGAAAATGGTTGAGGGAAAAACGTGAGATCAATAGATTTGTGGATGTATGAGTTTTTTAAAACAAATGCTCAACAAATAAGGAACCTGAGATCATGACGTTCATTTAGAACCGACTAAGACCAACCTTCATGTGAATTATTGCACAAAATGGTAAGGGCGAATGAAATCATGATGGGGTTTCGGATTGATATCTTGGGGTTTAACGATTTTTTGAAACATCAATTGAAATCATAATAAACTGCCTAGATCATGACAAATGATCCTCATAGATGATTTCAACAGCATATAAGATCATCATGACATGTGTACTAATGGTGGTTTGAGAGTCCAATGGGACAACCTAACCGTTGGAGAAATTTTGCATTTTGGCAGCTTAGAGCACCTCGCACATGTTGTTTTTTCTGCCGAAAGCGACCACTTTCGGTAGCTTATAATACTTTGAAAATGGCCCTTAGCTGCCGAAAGTGAAAATTTTGGATTTTTTCCTAATAAAGTACAGACTCGTCACTCTTTGAAATGACAAGTTTAAAACTTAATTTGAAGACTTTTCCACTTGAAATTCAAAAAAAAATTCATCTAATGACTATCCTATCACCTAAAGACATAAAAACCATAAAATTTATTTGAGGAGATAATTAGGCCAGCAAGCCAGGAATTTCATCACGAAATCCACATATAATATCTGAAACATCAGATTTCCTATCGTTATAGGATACTAACATAGGATCCAATTGGGGATGGAAGCTCTTGGGGAGGTTTCAAGAATCTCAGATCTCCGGATTTGTAAATCAGTGCCTTATCCATTGGGTTGATCCCATAGCCTGTATCTTGATCTGTCCTATACCTTGGTGACTAGAGATTAGTTGATTATCCATTTTGAACTTGACTGAGTTTTTGAAGTAAAGCAAAAAACAACATAAACCACATACTTTCCTAGCAAGATTATTTTCATAGGGTAAATCTAATAAAAACTCTGATCTCATGATCTTATTTATATACATACATCCTATTCTAACCTGAGGACGCTTTCTCTTAATCAATATGAGATATCTAGTATAACCAGTCAAAGATTGGATCTGAAACCTGGGTTGCTTCACTGATTTTCACCAAACTTAGATGTAGATGTGGTAATGATATGCGATAAGGATTTCTATCCTGATCTCTTTTACATGAGAATCAATCAATCTGAAGAACAACTAAACTGTTGAAAATGTATTGTGGCCTTTCCACGATTTTTTTTTCCATATAGATATCTATAGGGTCGAAATAGAATTGAGTTGTTCCTTGGCATTTGGAATTAGTCCATTCCATCTCTTGACCTTGTTTTGCTTGTGAGGTCTTCAAGTCTTCATAAATTTAAAGATGTGTTTGTATTTCATCTGATGGGTTTTGCACAGATTTTTCTGTTGAACTAGACAATGGGGAAGATTGTATGATCATATCCATATTATAACAAATTTTTAATTCATTAGGAGTAAATGAAAACGGACTTTGAAAACACACCTCATCCAGAATATCGGCTATAGGGTCATAAAATGCTTCAGATAATGGTAGCACTGGCCCCACTGGTACTTCATGGTTTACACTGTGACTTTCAACTAGAATCTGACCAAAATTCCCTCTCAAAATTTGAAATGAATTAAAACACAAAGGCAATGAATCACAATGGATATGCTCATTACCTGTTTCAGGCTTCATGATTTCATCTGAGGTTTGACTTTCAAAAAGGCTCAAAGGCTGCACCTCTGTATCATCTTTTGTATCTCCCCTGTTTTCCCCAACCGACACATTAGAAAATTCCTCATTCTTTCTATTCACAACATGTTTGTAATGTTCCCTTAGTAGTGAGTAAAAACATAAGGGAAGACATTCTGCATTTCTTGGGAAATTTTCTACATCATCTTCCATGCAATCTTGTTGGGTATGCGAAATCTGGTTGTCATTTGTGCACTATGATAACTGGACTTCTTCTTCCTATGAAGATGGTACTGGTTGCTTTGACCAATCATCTTCAATGTAAACCATATAGTCACCGTTCTGAAGATCATATCTAAGCATGTTATCTATGTAGGGTTTAGTCATCAAACATGCACATCATTCCGGAAATTTTTCCACCACCACCTGATTTTTAACTTCCTCTTTGACTGTATTGTGAATTGAGTACATGAAGAAATCCTTCGGTGGTTTAGGACATTGAGGCTGGGATGGAGGAATGATCCATGTTGACCATGTCAAGGATCAAAATTACCTAGGGTTTTTGTGTTTGTTCCATGAAATCAAGGTCTATGATTACATTCAACTAAGTTTGTTCCATGAAACTTGATGAGGAGCATAAGGAGAAAGAAGATGAATATTCAAGGGCTAGCTTAGAAGCAAAAGAGGATGAAATGAAAAAGTAACAAGCAAAGAAATATCAAAGGAAAAGAGAAGAAGTAGAAAATGAACTTGAGTTAGTAGAGAGCTAGAGAAAAACATAAGGAAGTTGGAAAAAGAATAAAAAAAGTAAACAATAAGAGAATGAAAAAACACTACTTCTTGTGAATTGAAATCCGATGAAGGTACGTCAGTTGGTTGAATACATTCTATCAATGATTTGAAGAAATGTGGTTGCCAATTTCTTCCATGTATATTGGTTGGATAATCCGACGAACATATTTCTATCGAATATCCGACACCTTGTCATCGGTCTATCGATATCCCTAAGAACCAAAACCTTGTTGAAATCAACCATTATTTCCAACGCATATGCGTCAAAAGTCCGACGTAACTACATGTCGAATATCTAATAGAGAAACAATATATTCGATGTGTTTTTGTCAGACTCTGCAGTGGATATCCAACAAACTTGTATGTTGAATATCTGGCATACAAACAAAATATTTGACGGAGGTGTCATACCTCCGACGAATATGTTTTCCAAATAGTGATTCAGATATCCAACGAGAAGGTATGTCAAATATCCGACAACCAAACAACATATTCGATGGAGGTGCCATAACTCCGAAGGATATGTAAAAAAAACATATCAAAATGTTGATGAGAAACTCATATCATGTTATAAGACGACAAAGTTGATTGTAACTCTCCTCACTGTAAAAAATATTCATCCATATCAACGACTGGAACCAATAGGTAACCTTGAACATCATTTCTAATCATCGTTCCAACACACAAATTCATGCATTCTACCCTCTTATCTAGCAAAATAATTCATTTAGACATGAAATTCATAGCATAAATGTGTAACATTCCAAGGGTCATATGATGCATGAAATTAATTAAAAAGGCATAAGGCGAAAGGTGAAAGGCCCAAATTTAGGAATTAAAAGAGGAAAAATTAATGAGAAAAATAGGGAAATTACCAGGCTCATTACCCATCACTTTTTTTAAGAGGATAGGCTGGCTTGGTATTATTTCATATAAAATCAACTTAAGGACACAAAATAACAAATTAATTCCACTAATTTACAAGTCATATCTTAAGCCTTAGGACTATATCAAGTCATACCTAACCTTAAAATTTAGAAATAATAGGATATAAAATTAAAGAACCTTTATCTTTATCAAGTTGGTGCTAAAGCTTGTGTTAGGGGAAGAATTTGAAGAAAATTTATAATATATATGTCATGCAAAGGCCTATTCAATTCTTCAACCATCTAGAAAGCAAGTAAAAATTGATGAATAATAGGACATAAAATTTTAGAGCCTTTATATTTATTAAGTCCATGCCTAGAACTTGTGCCTAGGAAATAATTTGAAGAGTGCAAACTTGGGTGTATACATATTTCTCTATTAGACCAATATTACTTAGTGTTAATCCAACCCTT
Organism: Picea mariana; assembly: GCA_032191745.1. Lineage (NCBI taxonomy): Eukaryota > Viridiplantae > Streptophyta > Pinopsida > Pinales > Pinaceae > Picea > Picea mariana. Next base: position 385,444 of record JASDQU010103788.1, on the reverse strand, counting down.
AATGAAATAAATTTGTGGATACATGATCTTCTCGGAACAATTCATTATTTATATATATTTTGAAAACCTAATACATAAGTAGGCTTCCACTTGGACATAGGAGTCGAATGTTTGACTTGAAGGAGTTTAGATATTGACAAGTCCATGAAATGCAGGTTTGTCTCTCTTGCCTTCTTTCCCGCACCCATTTCAAAGGTCTTTTCTTCGGGAACCATCCACGTTTTTGGGACCTTCGTATCTTAGTACCGGAGCCATTCCAACCCCTGAAATATCATCAGCAATTGTCACCTCACCACTGCATTGCAAGGAGAAAGTGACCTCGGCCACTGCGGCGCAAGGAGAAAGTGAACTCGGCCACTGCGGTGCAAGGAGACATAGACCTCGAGCCACTACATGCGTAAGGAGATAGAGACCTCGACCTCAAGCCAATATTCACAAGGAACAAAGAATGGTGAGTAATTTCGTTCAGAGAGTTTCGATTTGGAAAATGAATGAATAAATTTGGAATCTTCTTTCCAACTTGCATTGCATTGCCTCTGGAAACCCTAATTTTGCCTTGCATTCAGGAAACCCCAAGTTTTTTTCCCACCACTGGCTCTTCAGTTTTCTTGGTTGGGTGCCCCTCTTGCGAACTTGAGTTTTTCCTCAGCACGCTCTAACCTATTTTCGTGGGCACCCCTCTTGCTAAATCTCCTGGTGTTGCCTTTTGCAAAACCCCGAGTTTTTTCCCACATGAGTTGTGTCCCCAACTCTTCGGTTTTGTTTTTTTGTATTTGGAATTTCATGCAAGGGGTGATGTGAGTGATAGAATGGAGCTTCCTACCGAGTCCACTAAAAGATTGGCTTAGGGTCATTTGCAGGGTTTGTCGGTTTTCGGCTTGTTATCACATGTTGCTCGATAGCACATGAGCAGTAAGCGGCAGTGAAGCTCATCTTGGGAGGCACTTTGAAAGAGAACTCTTCTCCACTCGTCCTGGAGTTTGGGTGATCATTGTGGCTTCCTTGCAGGGCCCTTGCATTTGGAAAATTCTTGGTAACGTGTGAGTTGCGTTGTTGGCTCTTTTAGGAGAATATAATAGGAAGATATAATATAATAGGAAGATATAAAATAATTGACCTTTTAGGGTTTCCAAAGTGAGAGTCAAACATTAGTTGCCTTCATTAATGCCTTGACAGAGTCAAACATTTCCGAATCAAAGGTAAAGGTGACACCTTATCTTCTAACTCTTGAATTTTAGTATCTTTAGCCTTGATTGAATCTTTTTTCTTGATTCAATTGTTTGGATAGATTTGAAACCAATCCTTGAAGTTTCACAAAATTCACTTTGGCTCAAAGCAATTCTTTCGAGTCTTCCAACTCCTGAATTTTAGTATCTTTATCCTTGATTGAATTTTTTTATTAATACAATTTCCTGGCTAGCTTTGAAACCAATCCTTGAAGTTTCAAAAAATCCACTGTGGCCCAAAGCAATTCTTTAGAGACTACCTCTCCAAATTGTTTATGCCACTCCACCATATCTAAAACATGAAGTCGATTCAAATCAACATTGATGGTTGTTGAATCATATTCGTGAACTTGAATACTGTCTTCATCTTTACTGGCTCTTTGTTGGAGGGAATAAATCTTAGATTGTTTCTTCTCATGATCTACATCTGTTAAAAAACTAGGAACAATTGATCCTTTAGAAAAAAATCTGAGGGTATTGTTGCTTCCTGAATTGATCAGATTTTATCTTCAATTCAACCATATAAAAAAAATATGGGTTTTTCTTTGATGATGCTAAATCATATTTGACTAAGGATGACCTAGACTCTAGCAGAGCTTTAGAATGAACACCTTCTTTAGTAGCAAATTCAGTAATAGGTTTTGTATAAGCAATCACTATTGTAACAAGATGTCTTGTAGGAGTTGGCTTCTTGAGTACCATCAATCAAAATAATAGCTCAATGATTCGAATTATAGTATATGGCACATAGAACAATGAAATAAGAGAATGGGTAAATGGCATGAATAATTTCTTTGGATGAGTTAGTAGCCCAAGTAGGAATTTGATCTTTCCTATCTCTGTATCTTTTGTGACTTGCCTATTTAAGCTTATATGGACTATCAATGGTTAATACAGGGTCAATTACATAATCCAAAATGTCAATTAAGTTTTCAATTTTAATAGGAGGAAAAGGAGGCTTAGTATGTTGTAGGCTTCTTTCCTAAACCCATTTTATTAAGTTGGAAACAAATTGAGGTATTATTCGCAGATTGAAGTAGTTGAAAATAAGACTTACCAACTACTAATAAATGTTTTTGAGATGGTGAAATATTTGTATATAACTAGTATTCAAATGGAATTTAACCTTCATTGTTTCTTTGAACCAAGAATAACATCATTGTGAATAATGCAGTTTACTTTGGGTGTAAAATTCTTTGATAAATGATCCTCAAAGATAGAACCTTGTACACCCTAGGATAATAATTGTAGTGGCATTGTACTAATGTAAGGATTCCACTAGTACAATATGAAGACAATATCCGTACATGTCTTTCCCTATCACTAGTAAAGGTTTTGGGCACACCCTACAATCATACAAAATATTTGAAAAATAATTCCATTGTCTTGTTGGCATCTTTAGTATTTTTAGAGGGAGTGAAATGGACCACTTTTGGAAGTTTATACTATGAACCATTACCCTTACATGTCCAAGGAAATCCCAAAAAAAAACCCATAGTGATGTCAGCCTGGGTCCCAAGGTCTGTCTAGTATTGGCATCAACATACATAGTCTGGTATTTCACAAACTTGGATTGGAAAACAAGAAAGTTTGACAAGAATAAACATACGTGTCCACATATTTATGCATTTGCATCCAAAATAAACTCTACTCTACCATATAATAAAGATCTTATCTCAACCACCCAGATCACCAACATGCAATCTGAAACTTAATTCTCCCGCAAAGAACCTGCAAGGATGCACAATTGCTTGCCATGAAAAAGAAAATCATCCAACATCAAACAATCCTTGAAGAGATTTCCATCCACACCCATAGGATTATGAACATATTTAAACTATTTTAAAAGCAAATCAATAGCATCATATGAATCCTTTACGGCTTCAAAACCAACTGATTCATTCGTCATAGTCACAAGCAAGTGATGCCTCCTACCAAATGCATCAACTACCAGATTTGACTTTACTCTCTTATGTTGAACTAGAAAAATGTAATTTTGGAAAAACATCCATCTTGCATGCTTGTGATACAAAGTAGCTTGAGAATTTATATACTTAAGAGATTTATGATGAATCAATGATATAAACTCCTTATGCAAAAGATCTCCAATATTTTATACTTACATAATTGCATGAAGTTCCTAGTATATTTTCTTGGAAGCGATTACTCTATGAGTGAGTGATTCTTCTAGACTTACATGATACATAGCCAACCTACTCCCTGTAGTAAATACATGATCATATGTATTCTTGGCTTTTGTTCTTATGGGGATGGCTTGTGTAACTTTATGCTGTGAATTTTGATGTATTTTTCGGCAATAATCATGGTTCACTTATGTTTAAGTCACCAAGGCATTGACAAAATGATTAAAGAGGTTATGATATAATCCATAGGATTTTGTTCAGTTTCACTTTTGGATCTAACTCTACAACATTTTACTTGACTATGTAATGTGAACCAAAATTGAATTAATAGTAGATGGCACCATCATCTCATTTATTATTAACACCGAGGACCATTTTGCTTGCTAGTTGATTGCAATCCATCTCATGTGTAAATGGTACACCAAGGAATAATTCAACCTAGATGCCCAATTTGTCACTAAATTATGTGTGCAGGGAACTAAATTGAAATGTTTTAAGTTATTAATAGATGAAGTCTTTCAGTCATGTGCTAATCCCCACACATAATCCACCTAATTCATCTTTGTCTATCCATTGGTTGCTTTTGAGATGTGGAAATGGAATCCCCTGTAGGGAAGATAACTTTATCCCATGCCCAATCAACAAATTCTTTCATTGCAATTTGATGCTTGGAAGAGTTGGAAGGACACTAAGAATTTTGCATTCAATGAGGCCACTTTCAACAAATGGTATGACTAGATGATTAGAGTTACTAAACCTATTTTGTGAATCCCATAGGTGCTACAAGTGAATAAATTTTGGTTTGGTATGAACATGGAAAATACATTTATGCGGCCATGAGGGACTAATGTTGATAAATTCCATGCCATTTCTTTTCCCTATTACTTGATAGAATCATCTTTTGATAAATTCCATGCCATTTCTTTGCCTCATTTCCAATTGCAACAACCAATCCATCTCTGCCTTTGCTGAAGCTTGAGCCAACCAATGATTTCCTCTAGGATATTGTAGAATTTGGCAACTGGGATGGGTTGGTTAGTGTTGAAGAAACCTTTTGTGCCTTTTATGAACTTGAGAAAAATAATGCCTCGCCTCTTTTCAACATTTTTTTTTTAAATATTCATGTCTGTCGGTCTTCCGACTACTACAGGTCAGACTTCCGATGGGAAATGCTCTCAGCAAAGCATTGGAACTACAACATGCTCATCGATCGCATCGACGGGATAGCGTCGGAATATTCTTCGGTAGACTGATGGACGTCGTCAGTAGTTTTTCGATTGTCCTTTGAAATTAAATTTTTAAAGGTCGTCGGTCGTCCAACATTAGGGGAGTCGAAATATCGACGATCGTCCAATGTCGAAAAAACCACGGGAGATTTTCCGATGCCTTTTGAGCCTTCATAAGTGACGGTTGAGTGATGTCAAACGTTGGGGATACGACAATAGGGTGTTGGAAATTCTTTCCATTTATAGTAGTGAATGGATCCTTACTTCTGGCTTGACCAAGAGATCATAGTGGATCCTAAGATGAAGCAGTATCCGGAAGTACTCTTCTGATTCACTAGGCTTCCTTCCCAGTCAATATCTTCATACCCATGAAGAAATAAACCACCACTAGATGTATATCTCACAACATAAGTAATGGTCCCTCTGAGATATCTCAAGATGTGGTTTGCTGCCACCCAGTGTCTCTGTCTTGGTTAAGTAATGAACTAACTCATTGCAATCACTGCATAACATATATCTGACCTAGTGTGGATCATGTACATCAATGATCCCATCAACTGCCTATACATGGTGGGATCCACCAAATATGAACTTGTATCAGAATCATGCATCTTCCTTAGGTTGGTAATCATTAGAGTAGACATGTATTTGCAATCCATAATACCACACCTCTTTAGTACATCCATTGTGTATTTTCTTTGTGCCATAAATATCTCACCCTGTCTTTGCCATACTTCCAATCCTAGGAAGTAATGCATCAAGCCTAAGTCTTTCATCTCGAATTCTGATATTAGTATAACAGGTTGGTTACCTCTTACCTTGAAGTACAGATTTGCATCAACATCACTTTTATGAAATCCCAGGCTTTTAAGAAAGCCATCAATCTTGTCCTACCAAACTCTAGGATCATGTTTAAGACCATACAAGGCCTTCCTTAGCTTACATACATGAGTTCCTTTGTTATGCAGTACAAAACCATCTGGTTGTTCCACAAATACCTCATGTTCAATCTTTCCATTCAAGAATGTTGTTTTTACACTCATCTGATGTAGCTTCCAACCAAGAACGGGAGCTAAATCAATAATAGTTTGAATGGAGGTATACCTGGCTACAGGCGAAAAAGTCTCTTCGTAGTCGATTCCTTCTTTCTAAGTGAAGCCTCTAGATACAAATCTTTCTTTGAAATTTTCCACATTTCCATCAGCTGCATGTTTGATCTTATAGATCCATTTGGAAGAAACCACTGATTTATCTTTTGGCCTCGATAAAATGTCCCAAACATTGTTCTTTATAATAGACCTATATTCCTCAATCATGGCATCCTTCCATACTTGTAATTTATCTTCTTCTTCAAATGAATAAGGTTCGGCATCACTAATGTTGCTCATCAATGCAACATAGGCTCCAAACCTATGAGGCCTCTTCCTTTCCCTGAAAGTTCCTTTGGGAGAAGCTATCCTTCCTACTTCCTGCACTATTTATTTAATCCACTATGGCTTCCTTTTGGCTAGAGGTTATTCAAGAGTTCTTTATAACACTTCAATAGGTTATAGGGGCTCATTACTTGTCCCTTCACGAGGTTCCTCCCTCGGATCATCTAACTCTTCATTTTTAAAAGAAGGTGAAGCTAGCTGTAATGATCCCAAGACAAATTATTTCTTGGAATCAATAACTACTACTAATTTATACAAGATTCATCAACACATGGAGATCACAATATATTCAAGATGTAGAAGCACAAGCAAATATCTAACCTTTTTATTATGAGCAATGTAAGATCAATACAATAGATGGTCGATCTGCCATAAACCTCAGATGGTCGTACAAGCAATAGATATGAGCTGCTACAAAATGCTCTTGACAATACAAAATAAGCCCCCAAAGGATGTATATACAATGAAGACTGAATCAAGTAGATCTGAGGCGTACTAATGCTCAACCTCCAAGCTGGAAAGTGCCACGTCCTACTAGAATGCTGAAGCCCTCAATAATTCTTCCCTGCTACCAAAAGTGTCCAATCATCCTGAGAAATATGCCAAATGATAGATCGGGCAACTGTAAGGACAACCCAAATGTCCAAATTCCCAAATACACTCTCAAACCCCGTAGATTTGAATTCCTCCCTGAATGGTGCACCCCACTAGATGACTGAAACCCTAGATGGTTCAGCCCTGATGAAGGAGGCCTCCAAATTCTCTGAAACTCTCCAAGAATATAGATCGGGCTATGAGAATCCCGTGGGAGAAGTTTCAGACTCAGATCTCAAGCAGATATCCCTAGATCTGAGTTTTACTGAATCACAGGACATCCCTTATGGCTCAAAGACATCCCAATCTGCAGACAAATGTAGAATGATGATAACCCTCCAGAAAAGCCCTCAAACTAATGGTCCTGCCCCTACAAACAAAACCCAACTGTCGGAATGGCCCCAGGCCCTCAGGATAAGCTGGATCGAACCTCCCTCTAGATGATGGTGCACCCTTGCTGGAAACACAAGAACAGTATGGCCTACTACCTTCTGAAGTGCTAGATGGAGATGGGATGAGACTAGAATGGTGTGGAGGAGTCTTTCATCCCCGAGACCAAGCTGCGGAACAAGGTGAGTGGATATTTCACCACTGAGTTTCTCACAAGGGTTTTTACAACAAACCCCCAAACTAAATGCTCAAGAGCAATAGCAAATGCTAATCCAAAACCAGAATGAGTAATAGGTGCACCCCAGCCTCTTACATATACTTTTCCTTCTAATTCTTTGTTGAGTTAGGTTTACTCCCAGGGTTAATCTTCTATTCTTCTATTGAGTTATCTTTTACTCCTTTATCCTTTTCCTTTCTTGAGTCAACTTAAAAATATAACTTTTAACTTCTTGACTTTTCCCCCCCTTAGTGTGAGACTATGACCTAGTGGGGGTGCCCAGGCCACTGAGTCTCCTCATCACCTCTCTAAGAGGTGGGGGACATTACAGTCTCCCCTACTTGAAATTGCTTGACCTCAAGCAATTCCAAACCTGCTTCTCTAACCACATGCTCTGGCTCCCAAGTGGCATCCTCAATGNGACATTACAGTCTCCCCTACTTGAAATTGCTTGACCTCAAGCAATTCCAAACCTGCTTCTCTAACCACATGCTCTGGCTCCCAAGTTGCATCCTCAATGGGTAAATCCTTCCACCTGATCAAATACTCCTTGATGCCTTGGTTTTAGAGCCTCTTCTCTCTGAATTCTAACACCTCCTTTGGAATCAAAACAAGTTGTCCCTCCTCATCCATGGGAGGTAATACCTCAATAGGCCTGACGTGTTGACCGAGGGATTTCTTAAGGCACGAGACATGAAAGACGTTGTGAATTTTTCTACCCTGTGGAAGCTCCAGCTCATAAGCTACTGCCCCTATCCTCTTGCTGACTCTGTAAGGTCCAAAGAAACGTGGTTTCAGTTTCTCCGCTCCACTTCTCTTAATGGAGGCCTTCCTGTATGGTTGCAACCTCAAATAGACTAAATGGCCAACCTCAAAGGTACGATCAACTTTGTGCTTGTCTTCTTGGAACTTTTGTTTGTTTTGTGCCCTATGTAAATGATCCTTCAATTCCCTGAGAATGTCTTGGCTCTGTTGTATCCAATCTTGTACCACTGAAGCCCTGCTGTCACCAAATGCAATCTCCACAAATGATAAAGGATCATAGCTATATAAATCTTTGAAGGGTGACATGCCAAGGGACATATGTTGGGTTGTGTTGTAACAATATTCTCCCAAATGTAACCATCTGACCCATGCTTTCTGTTGTCCTGCTACATAGTTTCTGAGGTAACCTTCCACCCATTTGTTGACTATCTTAGACTGACCATCCGTCTGAGGGTGATAGATAGTACTAGGAGTCAATGCCGTACCCACTAATTTGAACAACTCCTTCCAAAACGTACTCATGAATCTGTTGTCCCTGTCACTGATGATGGTTTTGGATAGGCCATGTAGTCTGAACACCTCTCCAAAAAACAATTTAGCCACCTGTGCTACACTGAAGTCTGTGGCTATGGGGAAAAAGTGTGCAAACTTCGTCAACCTGTGTACCACCATGAAAATGCAATCTTTCCCCTGTGCTCTGGGAAACCCTGTGATGAAATCCATGGATATACTTTCCCACTTTTGCTCTGGAATAGGTAGGGGCTGCAACAGTTTTGCAGGGTGCGTGTGCTCATCCCTGTTTTCTTGGCATGTAGTGCATTATTTGACATGCTTCATCACATCTTCCTTGAGGCCTTTCCATGCAAAACTCTGTCTCACCTGCCTGTACATCTTACTGATGCCCTGATGCCCTGCTACTGGTGAGTTATGACATACATGTAGGATCTTAGCTTTGAGAGCTGATCCAGGAACTAAAAAGATCCGACCTTTGTAATAGATGAGTTAATTTATGACCCTGAAGTTGTCATCCTGTATTTTCCCGTCCAACAGTTGACAAGTGAACT
>JASDQU010103788.1:346822-373434 GCA_032191745.1 Picea mariana | reverse complement strand
TAAAACTGCTTCCGACCATCTTTGTAGCACTTGTATAACTGACAAATTGACAACTTGGCTCATCGGGGCTTCCGTGATAAAAGGTGTCAACTAATGAAGCATTATATGTCTTCAAAATTCCTCTATACAAGATGACCTTAAACATAAGAATGTTTGTACTTGAAACTGGGGCTGCTAGCTTGCATCAAGATACAAGTTCTTAGTTTTACATAAACACTTACATAAAAAAGTTTAAACTCACCACACACCACATATACATAAACATATAAATATCACTTCCTTATTTTAGAACAGTGTGAGAGATGGATCTCGTGGTTCTTCATCACTTTTTGATTCTGATAATTCCTCTAGGTTGGCAATATTTGCAGATTCCTTGCCATTCAGGAGATCTCTAGCATGAGCTATATAGTTCCAGGCTATATGTCCATTTTTGTGACAATAGAAGCATTCTGTTGAACCCTTGTTTTTTCTCATTTTACCTTTTGAGTACAATGCAATTTCAAGTTGACCACCTGCATCCAAGTTTTCAGAATATGACATTTTTTCTTCAGCTAACAATGATGTTACCATTCCTTCCAATGTTTGTGAGGGTAACTGAGTTAATGTAGATACAACATTGCTATACTTAGAAGATAGACTATTTAATAGAATTGTTTTAGCATCATCTCGATCTACCTTGATACCCGTTTCATCTAATTGTCTAAGTAGAGACATTAACTCATTTATATGAGTAGAAAGATGGGTCTCTTCATGCATTTTGAGACTAAAGAGTTGCATTTTTAAAGAGAACTTTGCATTCATAACCTTTTCCCCAAATAATTTACTTAATTCTTCCCAAATTTCGTTAGATGCTTTTGCTAAATCAATCAAATGCAATTGCATATTTGAAAGAGCCAAACCAATAATAGCTTTAGCCTTTTCTTCCTTCTTTTGCCATTCAACAAAAAGTCTCAGATCACTAGGTACTTGTTCTGTGCCTTTTACTATGCTCCACAAACCTTTATTTATCAAATGCATTTGAACTTTAACTTTCTATATATGGAAATTATTACCATCAAATTTTTCCATAGGTAAAGAATCCATATTACCTTATCAAACCTGATTTCCTTTTTGATAGCACTCCTTTACGAAAATGAATAAAGTGAGCAGTGGCAGCGCTTGAATCCCAGAGTGCTTTGGCAGATCACAGGTGTGGCAACTTCTGCTTTAATCAGCGATCTGAGCTTGACAGGGCTTGGCAGCAGGTCTTTACACAACACAGTACATCCTGCAATCAGTGCGTCCGCCTTCAATACATCACCTCTTCCTTCATGAAACAAAGATGACGCAGATGACATCTGGCAATTTGGATGGCAACAAATAATTAATCGATCAATTAGAAAACAATAATTCAAAGGAACATTCTAATGAATGTCACTTTATGGATTTGCTCGGCAGCGGCAACACTTTATTTCTTGTTTGACAGCGCTCCTCCTTCACAAAAAAATGAACAGAGTAAACAATGGCAGCGATCTGCACTTCTGTTGCTAGCTTTTTAATAAAGTAATGTTTCAGCATGGATGGAATAAATAATTGGCAGACGTGCAAGTCAGCCGATGGAATTGACAGGGAACTCTGCTCCTTTTTACGCAGGGACACATGCTATCTTCTGTTAAACTCTAATTGCAGGGCATCAATGTTACGTGCAGCAATGGCGTCTCCACGCAGCAGGGTACTCGTAGTAGATGATGACGTCTCCACGGCTCCTTCTATGGAAGCGTTTGAACCAGCGATAGACTCTGGAACTAGCGAGAGATCCAACATTTGAACAAATGTGATAGACTCTAGAAAGGTAGACAAATGGTCCCTCCACGCAGCAACTCAGCAATCGCTAACCTGCTTTGATACCAATTTAGAGATCGAAAGAATTAGCCTCACACACATAAACAGTTTGTTTATTATTACATGATAAACAGAAACACAACAGGTACATATGTAGTTGGAGTGAGATCCAACTTATTTTACTTTTGTAGGGAAAAAATGAGAAAATATCTGAACCTCCTCCAGCTACCCCAACCTAATCCCTAAACATCCCAACCTAATCCCTAAACATCAGGATGCATCCTAATGAGTCATTACTATCTAACAGATACCACCATTGTGCATGTGCTTTCCAAACAAATTTCTATCCTCCATGAGAGAAATCTAAGTCAGATTTGGTTCTCGGAACTGTAATTTATTATTGGTCATTTTGCAGATCCGGCCATGCATGAAAAACTGAGCGCATACCATCCATAAAAACTTCAATATCCCTTAAACCCTTCAGAATGTTTCATTTTTTCTCACGTGTCAGTCAATTAAGGTCATTGGGGTCAAAACCCATGTCACAGGTTTTGGAAATTTGTCTCCATCTACTCAGAAACTGTGCCCTAAATATGCGTCTCGAAAATTGTTGCATTTTTCATTGTTTAATTCTTCTTCAAACTTGTCGCACATTTCTCTGATCTAGAAGGAATAAGAACAGAGGCTGTCAACCAAATAACCGCAAAAACCTTGACAAAATATTTGATTTTACTTCTTACATCCGAGAATGGGCGAGTAATCATAAACGAGACTGTAACCACGAGGAACCATGACCACTGGGCCTTCGGGCTTCGGGTGACAATGAATCAATGGAAATGATATCACCCGATGGCCGAAATCCAAAATGTAAGAATGACCAAGACGCGAAGTACCCGCCTACCGATGATTTTGATGGCACGTGGAAAACTGGATGTTATCTCGGACAACTGGATGCTAGCTCAAGGAATGGTTCCTGAAGAATGAAGCTGGTGAAGCTCGCCCATCCACCAAATCCGGGGCTCGCCATGAAAAACTCAGATCACCACGAATATATCGATGTGCTAAGCATAATAGCCGACCCGCAGGCTCCTTGGTGTTATGTATGGGTTGTCTTGCGTCTTGATATGCCATATGGCTTTGATCCTCGATCTTGATAAAGGCTCTTGGTTCTATGTTTGACAATAGGATTTGATGAGTTATAAACCCAATATTTTATTAATGAAAATAATAAACTAAAGCCTATCCATGATGCTTGTCTTTGATATTTGGATTTAGGACTTTACATATGGATAACTTGACTTGGAGTTAGATTATGATTTAGGGTTTTATTGATAAAGCCCAATTTCTAACATAATAAAACTTTGAAAATAATATAAAATATTATATTAAAACTATTATAATAATTTTAATATAATATTTACATAATCACAATTTAGTTTGGCTTTATATAGGAAAGGAAACTCAACAGTAGGAATTGAAGCGCAGGGGATTGCGGAACGAGAGAGGAATTTTAAAAGATTGACCATATTCAGAGATTTGGCACACGGTTGGGTTGATTTTATGGCAATGAAAAACTTAAGAACAATGACTAAAGATTAAGGATTTTGAGAGAAGATATTGATGATTTTTACAAAAGACGACACAAGGCTTTTGAGGCTAGTTTAATTGCAAAAACTTTGAAAAGGACAAAAAAAATTTAACCCATGTCAATTTTTGTACAACAGATAGCTTGAGAAGGATACACACTAACTGACTTGACACAGTTTATATTCAAAGATTACTCACAACAGCTCGAGCTTAGAATTTTGCAAGAGGCCACATAGGCATCCCCTTAGATAACTCAGTTTGGGGGTGACATAGGTGAAAAAGACTCTAGTATAAGGTTGGGAGGAACAGGGATGTGTGGTTTTGCCAAAGTTCCAGGCTTTATTTATTGTGATGAATATGCTTATTTAATTTTTTACTGTGTTATTGTACATTTATATGGCTAAATTTTTCGGCATAAATAATTGGAACATTATTAGAATTTAAGTCTTGTTATATGAGATATAGATGCATATTATATGTTTCATACATGAAACTGTGAAAGGAAATTTAATAATTATTCTGATTTACAAATAGAATCACATTATTGGTAATAGATTAATAGTATTCATAGGTAAAAACCTAGTTAATAATCTATGGATTATTCCAGATGAGAAATTTGTATGGTAGAGACACGATTCATTGAAATGCAATATACAACATGAAAGGAATGATACAAAATAGGAATTTATATCGATTAACCAAAGATTCAATATATATAAATTGGAAAAAGAATTATTACAAATTAAGAGTGAATTTTGCATGATACCTTGTACACATATTCAAAAGGAATATCGTTACAAAGTACATTATATAATCCGAAGAAAACTTGTTACAAAATTTAACGAGATAACATATGCATATGTATTTGAAGAAAAAATGTTACATACTATATAGAATTCCAAACGAGGAGAGTCCATTTATAAATATATATCAATGAAAAAGAAATCAATAAATATAATATTACAACATCATAACATGCATAGAGATCAGTCCGAAGCCACCCGACTTTTAGGATTAATTACATTCAAAAATATAATCGTTCGACAAATTTGACAGAAGGTAGGAGAAAAATAATCACATATGATGATATCATATTTAAACCTACAAAAGTATTGAAACTCGAATACCTTTTTGTACATGGGTATTCCATATCTCCATGGTAACCATCATCTCAGCACCTACAAAAAAAATAAGAAAATAATTTAGCAAGTTGCACAAGTTGTTTAATCGAATGAAAGTTAATATACAAGTAGAAATAATCTCACCATGGATGAGCGAAGGGCAGAGGTATCTCCTTACATCGTTGTAATTTTCACATGGATGTTCTGGGTTGTTGGATAACTGATGGGTACCCTTCCCAACATCAAAAGGGCCCATCATTAGATATTGCCCAAGAATAAATTTAATGTAAAACTACAACATATGTACAATCTGTAAATTAAAGTAACTACTAGGGTCTGTGCGAACTCCACCTGTACAAAATATCATAGGGGAAGTCCTAAACTAAGTCTAGGATGAATAAAACAAGATGAAGGGTCTTAATAATAGACTAGAGGTGAGAAATGGAAAAATATTTACCTTGTAATGGTAAACCAAGACCACTGAGATTAATGGGTACTGATGGAAAAAACTTGAGGCTAAGGTAAAACCCCCTCAAAACAAATAGTGAAGTAAAACTACTACGACCAAATATAAAAACTACAGTCATTACATTATATGGAAACATATATATAAGAACAAGAAGTTCGACAAGAGATATGGTCGGAGGAATAAGGTTCAATTCCAACTACAAAGTAATGTTATGAAGGATAATACTCACGAAATATTATTAAGTTAAACTACCACCATAGTTACAGGAAACCCCAAATGGTTATGAGAGTTTCTTACCAGTTAAAGGCACTGACCCTGAAAGCATTAAAAAGACTCATAGAAATCCCAAGGAAACTACGAACTCTTAAAGCATTTACCCAATAAATTTCCCAGGAAACGAAAATGAGAATGGGGCATCCAGACCTGCCCTCTGTAAACTCGTAAAAGGGAAAACCTCTCAGGAAGAACACATAGTCGATGGAAAGGAGTGAAGAACGCAGAATGAGCTAAGTGTGGGAGAGTTAGGACAACTAAAGAATATGACAAGAAAACCTAATGCGTGGAGGCATAACAAAACAACATGTATACATATTTTAGGAAAGTGGCTAAATAATCCTCCTTGAGATGGCAACATCAAGACGTGGCACATATAGGATTGTTGCATGTTAAATTCTCCACAGAGGAAGTTGGATAACGAGGAAGAGTTGGAGAAGTTTTGATTCAAGATAGGTAGCGTAACACGAGTTTAAACCTCATAAAACATCCAAAGAAATACTCAAGTCTAATTCATCTTGTCGAAGGACAGGTGTAACGCGTATGGTTGTCTTACAATGATAAATCATTCCAAAATATGTTGATTGATAAATAATGGAACCTACTTAATGAATCTTGATTTTAGGTATGAGAGTTACCATAAAACAATATTAAAAAACATATAGTATGAAATGAATTAAAGATCGTAAGTATAAGAACATGGTAGCACCAATAGTAAAACTATAGCCATGAGGAGAGGGCTATATCTAACAACCAAATCATTGAGCCAACTCTCATGAATCATGACCCCAAGAAGGAACGAACTTAAGTAATAAAAAATATACTTTATAGGTTATCGACTACTTGGTCTTAATGAAATAAGACTTAGGATAACTGATATAAATATGATACATAAGGGTGAATGATAAGGTTGACTATGAAATACTTCCATTATTAAACTATAAGACTTTATGAAATGGTATCTTAAGGTTGTAAAGGTCTTTCTGTGTAAATATGTAGTCCCTATGAGCTTCTCGTCATAACAAAACATTGAAAGGATAATGAAATTTTTGTATCATAAGGGAAACACATAACGTTATAAGATAGGAATAAAATTATATGTGACAATAATGATGACGAAGAACAATTAAACAATATTATGGTGATATGTATATATAAAGAAAAAAAATTGTTGATGTCAAATTTGTGATGCTCCGTGATGGATATGCCAGATTGTGATGTTCATCTAGGGGGAGTTATGTTGAATTAGAGTGATCTTGAAGGGTTATGTTAAATTGCAATGTTCACAAAAGGATATGTTGGATTGCGATGTTCCTTAATGGTTTTGTAGCATTGTGACATTCATCTTGGTTGGATTATGTTGAATTGTTATATTCCTCAATGGTTATATCACAATGTGATGTTCCTAGAGGGTTAGGTTATATTAGGACATTCTTCAATGGTTATTTCATATTATGACATTTATCATGGTTGAATTATGTTGACCATGGATTTCTTTAGTTGTCCACTGTTCACTATGGTTGACTTTGGTTGTTTATGGTTGACTATAGTTGACTACATTTGGATATGGTTAGACATCGTTATTTTTGTTGAATATGATTAACTTGGGTAGACCACGACAGACCATGTTGCATATGGTTTACTAGGCTGACAATGGTTGACAACGGTTATGTCACAATATCTATGTTTATCTTGGTTGACTTATGTTAAATTACTGCATTCCTTAATGATAGTATCGCATTTCGATATCCATCAAGGGTTATGTTGCAATATGATGTTCCTCAAGGGTTATGTTCGATTGTGATGTTCCCCAATGTCTATGTCTCATTGTGACATTCATATTCATTAACCTATCAAATTTCTACATTCCTTGTTTGTTTTGTCTCATTGTGACATTCTTGATTGGTTTTGTCACAAAATCACCACCTGAAAGAAACAACAAGTAACACAATTTTTGTATAATTATTCTGGATTTTGAACAGTGTAGAGTGTTTTGAAACGTCCAAAACTCCAAAGTAATTATACAACAACTATGAAAAACTGTGAAAACATACATATCGAGTAACACAATTCCAAGCCTAAAAAAGAAACTAATAAATTACTATTGTAATAATAATATTACAACAATATATTTTTTTATTTGAAGCTCAATTTTTATTGGAAGCTCAATAGCTTTGATATTGATAATTCATGTTTGGTCCGAAAACATCCTAGCATAACACAGTTCCTTATCAAAACTTTTCTCATAGAACTCTTTATCACACCTTCTATTATAAAAGAAGTACGATGCAACCTTATTGTTAACTCCACTTGTTTTTTATAACTTTTTTTTTTTGTAATGCTACCTCTATAACCTCCAGTTGTGTCCTCACATCCCACAAGCATGGGGTATGACTAAATTGGGGTGAGAATCGAACTTGAGACCTCATTTTTACATATTTCCTTCCATTTACACCGCACATGACAATCGACCTACACCCTTGTGGACTTGTTTTTTATAATGTTAATATATATCAACCTTTTCCAATTGTAAAATGACATGCAATGATGATATGGTGAGTTATTATTTTAACACAATATATCTTCTAATTAATGAAAATAAGTCCCATTGTAATCGTCTTTATTTTATGGTTTTTTATTTAGATTTAATAGAGAAATATAATCCGTACTATGCGCACCTCTCCGAGTCATATTATATGTATACGTATGTTAATTTGTGTTTTACATCTCCATATAAAATATGGTAATTCCAAAATAAGTATTTTTTTATAAACTCCACCAAACTATATAAAATTTTCATTTAGCCAAAAAAAACTAATTGCAAGTCAAGCCAAAAGTAAAACCCGTGATTATGGAGTGACTAAAAGTAAATGCATTAAAAACCATATTTTTAAAACAAATAGTCACAATCTGTGAAACTACGCAAGTCTGGAATATAAATTAAATTTTATAGATAGTCATAATATGTTAAACATATAAAGTCTACACTATAAATTAAGTTTAATTACTTTTCATTGTTTCGTAGTGTAATGAAACATAACTCTTAAGGTTAACGTGATGTACTAAATCCAAAAGACATTAGTGTGTTGACAACTTGACCATGTATAATCCCAACGCTTTGATATATCCTACAATACACATGGTAAAAGAAATAAAAACATTCTATGCCATTATCATTTTACGACCGTTTACCATGGATGTGAATTTATATCAAAAGACGGATTGAATTGAGCCTTCCTTCTTGCTAAACATTTCCTCCCCTATGTATATAGAGAAGTCCCATCTAGATAAACACCCATAACACTCAAATTAAACAAAGATATACATGGGGATATTAGAAAGAGGAACTTTTCCTTCGATTATTCGACAAATATGGCACATTTCGAGCCTAAACTCGAGCTATGGATGACAACACAATTTCAGGTTTGTGTTTGAGCATTTCTATGATTTGGTATGTGGTGGCGTAATGGCTTTGTGTTGATGATGTTGAGAGTCACTGTGAGCAATTTTGGAAGTAGTCTAAAAGTTTTTTTAAGGTCGTTTTGTATAAAAATTGGTTAGAAATTTAGAAATAATTTTTTTTTTTTTTTTCTTTTACGTGATTTTGTATAAAAACTGGTTAAAATTTTAGAAAAAAATTGAAAGGGTAGATTTTAGTAATTCAACTTAAATATTTAGAGAGTATTTTAGGAATTGATTTATGTGTTAGAGAGTATTAGTTAGACGATGACGAAAAATCATCTTTGAATATGGATCGTAAATGCCTATATTAGTACTAGCACAACCATATAATTGGGGTTGATGAATGTTTAAAGATATATTTAATTTACAAACCTTAATTTTAGCGTAAATCCTAATTAGAGTTTGTAAATAAAATATGTTTAATTTTAGCATAAACCCTAATTAAGGTTTGTAAATAAAATATGCTATCTAGTTTATTGTGGTTGTGCAGAGGCAATAAATGAATTTACCATAGAGTCATTTAATACAATTGACTCGTGAATAACTGATGTTTTAAAACTCTGGATATTGTGGACCAAGAAATAAAAATTTGTTAATCAATTTAATTGAAGAAATAAAATTTTCTTTATTAATATACCTGGATAGGGTTTTGGTGCCGTGAAAACATTGTATTGTGTCTTGTTTTCTAAGAGGAAGAGAATGTTGTTCGATCTCGTTTAAGTAAGAGAAAAAATCCACGAGGCCTGGCAGGGCGACTTCGTCACCTTCGCTCATGTGCAACTCCAAACGCGAGACCTATAGTATATATTGCGTAGCTCTCAAAGCAAGAACATAAATAAAAAAATTATTACGCTATCAAATTTTAAGGGATAACAAAAATAATGAAGAATCTCCAGCTATTATTAATGAGATTCAAATAAAAAAAAAAAAAATTGAAGCAATTGTATGAAAAGGCTGTTTATATTTCCGAAAAAAATTGAAGCAATTGTATCAAAGGCTCTTTATATTTCCGCAACATCCCATACCCGTATCATGGGCATTATCCATTGAATATGATAGAAAGATGCATATTGCTGAACGATAATGGGCTGAGGCAAATGTGGACCTATTTTGAAACCTTAAAAAACTATCATTAAGTCGAAAATCGTCGACGCATTTAGCCCTTAAATCGTCGACGCATTCAACGTTCCAAATAATGGGAATGACCAATCTTGTAGCACTGTACCAGCAGAATGGAATATTAGATGTCAGAATAAAATATACGCACCCTATAATCAAAAGGAAAATCACAACCACTCGCCCAACATAATTGTGAGCAAAGACCCCTAATGGGCAGAGGAAGCGAACCGTAGTTGGGGCTGATGAACCGTAATGGGCAGAGGAAGCGAACCGTAGCTGGGCTAATGAACTATAATGGGCAAAGGAAGCGAACAGTAGCTGGGGTAGTCCGTAGCTGTATGGGAGATGTGGCCAAACGTGGCTGAAATGTTAAAAAGATAAAAGGTTAATGTTGAAGTAAGAGTAMCTGAGTGGGCCCAATGRTTAAGAACATGTGTTATTTTCGAGGAGATCACAGGTTCAAAACCGGCGAGGGTAGGGATGCGTGGGGCCTCARGAYATCTCGRCACAAGTTATTGGTATATACCTATTTATAATTAAAACTATATAGTATAAAATTACATTTAAGTTGGAGTAACAATAAATCACTATCGACTCATTATAATGTTAAATAATTTTGGATAAATAATGCAAATTATGTGTTATTGTAGAGTTGACTTGTTTTTAAAGTGAAGAGYTATTTTTTCATAAAAAAGTTTAACCAAATTGTCGAACAAACATTCAACAAATATTGTTAAATAATAAATAATTTATCTTCCATAAGATTTCACACAATGGGAAATTGTGTTATATATATTTTTTTAAGAAGATAACAATATTATTTAACCGTACAAATTTATTTTTCATTATATGTTTGTCTACAAAGCTCTTCAACATTTTTAAATTGAATTCGCCCTGCTGATCCCGGATTTTCATGAGCTTTCGACTATCAGCTAGGCGAGCCTGAGCATCTTTCTGCAATCTTTCGATGAGTTGCATCATATGTTCTCCCTTATCCATCTCTTTTCCATGTCCATTAGAGTTCGATCCTTCGATTCCCAGGTTAACATCCTTTCCTTCCTGTTCATCTTCTATTTCAGGGGTAAACTGCACTTTTCCCCACTCCATACTCGGCATTGATTAACCAGGTTTCTGGCCTTCGTTGAACTCTACACACTCACTCTATGCAATTAAATTTGAAATTTGTCAGGCCATTAAACCTTCACGAACAATCCACAATATTTACAAGCCAGTTCGAACAAAATAAAAGACATTTCGTTTTTAAATAAGTTTCTTGAACTGGAAGTATTATGTATTTCTTCCATTTCTTTGCATTTGAGGCAATTTCCAAACAGTTTTGGCACTCGTCAGTCCTCTGTAATCTAACACGCAGATGAATTGAGTTTGTTGAGCCTTTGTCTCTTGACAATTCGTCATATTTCATAACCATCGATGTTTGATAAAGTGTTTCAATTTCATGAATTGCCTGAGCTCTATTTGGCTCTGTACTTTTTTGGGACTTCGAAACTTCAGAATCTCGGTCCACGAAGATCCGACAGTTAAAAATATGAAATCCAAGTCACCCTTTTCGCAACTCGCGATCTCGTGAGTTCGTGAGTCGAAAACCTTCGACTCATTCCTCTAAACACCGATACCCAAGATGCGACAAGGGTATGGCTCTCTCCTCGCTAGGGTCTTCTACGCATGACCATAGTCTAGGTCTAAGTCTAAGTGTTAGCACTCTTCGCTACTCACACCTTCACGAGTTTCAACGTCGAGCTCCCATGCTCTTATCTCGCGAATCATCGAGACATGAGAAGTCAATGGAGTGTTGACTCCTTTCCTTGAAAGTGCCCTCCACACGTAATCGTAATCTAGGGCTTAAATACTAGCGCCTCTCACAACTCACACCTTCGTGAGTTCGTGGGTCAAACTCTCGTGCCCTCCTATTGCAATCTCCCGAGATGCGATAAATTAACAGAGCATTGACTCCCTTCCTCCTGGCGATGCGTATTCGCCTGTCAGTCACCCAGGCCCACCTTGTGGTTTTGCCACGTGTCCTCGTGCATGACTCTCGGCACTTCTCTACTCGTGAAGTCGAAAACAACTCCTTTCAACCTCTGAAACCCTGAACGCGCAATAGGCGATGGGGTTCCTAATCCAACGGTCCTCCCATGATCTGGATCCAACAATTGTCCTCACTCCTCACAATTTCACGACTTCGTGACTTGGAGCATCCAACTCTTGGGCCCTCACCCTGCGAACTTCCGAGTTCGCGAGACCCGAATCCTGGATCTCTTCGGCACTTCACCGACTCCGCAATTGTTGCCACCTGTCCTCCTCAGATGGACGGCTGCAATTATCTCGCAACTTCGCCCCTCGCGACTTGGAGCGCCCAACTCCCGGACTCTCACCTTGCGAACCTCCGAGTTCGCGAGATCCCTTGATCTCTGCCACCTGTCCTCCTCAGATGGACGGCTGAGATTCTCTCGCGACTTCGGCCCTCACGACTTGGAGTGCCCAACTCCTGGACTCTCACCTTGCAAACCTCCGAGTTCGCGAGATCCCTTGATCTCTGCCACCTGTCCTCTTCAGATGGACGGTCCTGATTCTCTTGTAACTTCGCCACTCGCGAAGTCGAAAGACTTCCCCTTCTAACCCTCGATGTCTGAATCCCCGATATGGGCGATCTCGCGACACGTGTCCTCCGTCTTTCAGACGGTTTAGATCTGTTTCGAAGCTTTCGCCGTTGGTTTCTGAGGTTTAACTTTCAGACACCTCCCGGCAGATCCAATGGCTGTCGGGTTTTCCGGCTGAGATCTGACGGCTCAGACCGTTTCTAACTAACTTGGGATTTCGCGTATCGCAACTTCCACACTCATGTGCCATTTCCAAAGGAATTTTAATCCTTACGCACATTTTTCCAGATCCGACAGTCACTAGGGCTCGCCTTCCCTCCCGAACAGATCCTAAGGTTCTAACACCATTGGTGTAGAGACCTGTCTCCCCGTGGCCATAGACCACACCAACCTGCGGTTTCATAGCACCACTATACTTCCTGAGTTCTTAATAAAAAACTCGTCAAGTGTCTCCTTGACGCTTCGGAGCAAACCAGGGTCCGAAATTGGTCCTCCCGACTCAATTTCCCCTCGCATTCTCAGTCCAAAGACCGCTCATAAAACAAGAGATTTTTGTTCATAAGAATGATTTGAGTGTTAAATGTGTATTTTTCAAGAATGAGTCGAACCTATACATAAGGTTCACACACATCTATAGTGTAGAAGTGAATCATATTTTATAATTTTTTGTGTTTGCAATAATTTTTTTCTCTTGTTTACATAAAGTGAAAACATACCATTTATGTATAATTTAAGAACAAAATATATGAAAAACATAATATGAAAAAGAAAATAGAAAAAAATGGGATGTCAATTGATAAAATAATCAATGATGAATCCAATTACATTAAGTCTACCACTTAAGATGGAGGAGATGAAAGGATTTCACTACCTCGAATTTGTAGATAAAAAAAATCATGTAGAAAGACACGTCATTCCTATCTTTTAAACCCGAGAAAGAGAGAAAACCTAATCAAAACTTTATTTTGATATTGATTAGGGGGTTAAGAGGGGGTTTCAAAGTACCTAGATCAAGGTTTTCTTAAACCTTAATGAAGGCTTTGTTGGGTTAAGCATATGTGCTTCATCAAGGTATAGACATCAGTAGAGGTTTAACCTTAATTGTGGATTTGTTGTAACTTTAATAGAAGCACAATTCAAAATATTTATGCAAGAAAGAGAAAAAGGGAAAACAATAGAAATAAATATGCTCATATGGTTTGTGTTTAGTTCATAAATCTTGTGACAAAATTATAAAAATAAATATAGTGTGTAATGAAACAATGTAGATGGTAAATGACTTAAGAAGTATAACAAACGAGATAGGAACTTGGTGGAAAATGATTTAAGCCATATTCAACATGTCTATTCATCTCGTGGTGTCAATATATAGTACATGTATTTGACCACTTCTAGATACAATGAATATATTCCCAGAAAAATACCAATATGGATGTTGAATGGTCCATTAGAAATGAAATTTGAAAGAGAGTGGAATTTCTTGAAGTCAGTAACTACCATGTCCTTGATTACTTGATCATTTTCCAAGTAATTTGGCTAGAATAAATTGGTGTATGCTTCTATTTGGTGGAAAATACGACCATGAGTGTATTATCAATGAACAAATAGGATTATTTTAGCTCTCTATGAATTTAGACAATTAGGTGTCAAACAACATCCCAATGAATAGTTGAGGAGACTAGTTTCCATGCCAGAACTCCTAAATGTTGATTTCTTTTTTTGATTGATAGGACTTTGAAAATTGAAGCCTCAATACCATCATTGGTTTTCCCCCTTGTCAAGTGTAGGGAGAGAATAATATTGAAACGATCCAAGTTTGATATTTTTTATTCTTTTGTTCTTTAATTGTATCTGGTGGTTTTTTTGCAGGTTGACCACTAACCATTTGACCTGACTAATGTGTTTGTTTTTGGTTGAACACTAACCACTTTCACTTGATAAAATGTATCTAATGGTTTTGTTTGACCAATAACCATTTTGATTTTATCAGTGTACTCCCCCATTTGAGGTGTAGGAGAGTACCATTTTATCAATGTACAAAATTTTCAATTTTTAGAATGGTCCAAAGTCATTCCCAAAATCATCATTTGTAACAAATGTTTGAAATTTATATGCTTTAGTAGCTTCTTTAGGAAAATATGTATTTTCCTTTGTTTGAACTTGATGGTAAGATTTATGAAAATTCTTGACTTGTTGATTCCATTTCCAATAACTAATCAAGTCGTAATGAACTAATTTTTTACATTTCTATAAATGATGATTAGTCTTCCTATAATGAAGAAAATGATGAAGATCAAAACATATATTATTCATGTGACCAACTTGATGATAATGTTGCCACTTATCATTCTAATGTTGAATTGTACCAGGTGAAGTTGAATCTCCTTGAAGGAATCTTGCATTTTGGAAGTGGAATGGTTTGAAATAGTCAAGAATATGAAATGCAACTTCCTTATAATACCCAAGTCCTACATAAAATCATGAATGTGGGTGTCTATTTTCCTTGTTTTTTGAGAAAATAAAAGATATTTTCACAAGTCTTTCAACTTCTGGTAAACAAAAGTATTTTTTTTTATTTAGAATTTCATTTTATAGTAAAAACAAAACTTGTCATGAATTTTGTTATGAATTTATCTACCTTAATTTTTATTTAAAAGTAAAATAAAAAATACGCTTTTGAAGAGGACAATGAAAGATTCTGTAGTATAAATTTTTCATAATTTTCCACTGTGTATTATTGCAAATATTGATTTTTCATTTTACTAAATCATTATGTCATCTAAAAATAATATGCACTCGTTTTTTATAAAGTTAATTAAAATTGCTAAAAAACAATTAAATTGAATACAAATTGTATCAAATGAAAGTAGATTCAATTCTAAAAATGTTGGTTTTAATTCTAAAACCAGAGTCACAATATTCTAAGGAGTCCACTCCTTCCAAAGTTGGACTAAGCTAAAGAGAAGTCACAATTTTCTAAAAAACATCATAGTTATAGGTTTTCAGTTGAACTAATAGTTCGACTGAAAGTTAGTTTTTTCCAACCGAAAAATAATTTTAACGGAAAAAATCACTTTAGGACGAAAAGTTGAAAAGTTGAAAATCAAACATATGTAAGTTGGAAAACAAAATAGGGGGATGCAACGATTTAGCATGGAAAGATACAAATTATATTCGATGAAATTCTATTAACACATTTGTGCAACAAACTCAATCAACATGTTCACAAAAAAAAATTGGGCAAGATTTTTGTTATTTTTTTCTCTTTTGGGGAAAACTTTTTCTCTATTTTTCACTTATTGGGGGGACATTTTCTAAACTGAAGATTTTCTTCAACAATTTTTTTGAAAGTGGAGGTTTTCATAAGCAATTTCTTCCTATAACAAAGAAATTTTCTTTAAAGTAAGTTTTCTTCAACAATTCCTTTGAAAGTCAATAATTTTTGTCACAATGAAGGTTTTCAGAAGAAAATTTTTTCAACATCAAAGTTTTTTTTTAACTTTTGTTCAAAATCAAGTTTTTATCCAAAAATTATTTTAAAGAAACTTGGTTTATTGAGCAATTTATTCCAAGTTTTTTGATGAGCAATGTTTGAAATTATATTTCTTGTTATAAAACATTGGGTTTTTAAAAAACCTTTATAGATTGAATAACCATGGGAAACAAAAGGGAGCGCGAGAGAAGATATGATCACACTATGGATGATACTCACTGTATAGAACAAGTGAAAGAGTACTATAGAATAAAGAAACAAGAACGTGAAAATATAGAAGGAACAAGTGATGATAATATAGATAAAGGAACAAGTGATGATAATGCAAATACGGATTTGCATCTTGATGTTCAAGAAGAATAAATTGAACCAAGTATGCATACATATTATAGATAATGTTTAGAGTTAAAAATAATATTATCTAATATAATTAATCGTAATTTGAAAAAAAAATTGCAAAAAAAAAAAAAATATTTGTCTCATAACATTGATGGAGTTGTTGAACCCGAAAATGAAGAAAAAGTACAACCACCTATCCGTATGTACATGTATATATTATATATAATTCGAGATTTTCATACTTGTAGATTTTAATTAGTTTGTGATTGCTCATTTAATTTTTTAATGCTTAATTTAAAATGTATATTTTTATACAACATGTATTTGAAATTTTTATGTTTACAACTTAGAAAATTGAATCTATGTTAATTTAAAGTGTTTATATTAAATTGAAAATTCATGCACATGATATCAACATTGATGATGAAATCTTAGAAAATGTTGATACTCACAAAATTTGGGACAAAACATCTAACCATGTTATATGATATCGTGTTGAAACAATTTATGATAAATATATCAAAAATGAATCAGTAGCAACACAAACTCAAATTTTGAGAGGTCTGATAAGGTCGAGAAAGTTAAAACAAGCTACATCATTATTGTGTATTAAAAAATCGACAAAATATAGAAAGGTGAAATGAAATGTCTTTGAAAATATAACAAATGCATTAAAATCTCTTGGAAAAACTAGAAAAAATACGTCATTATTACACGTAGAATAATACAAACAACTTTTGTTTCATCTAGCAATATAAAGACCGTTTGACACAAAATATGACAAAATTGATGGGAATTCAAGAAAAACACTTTACAAACATAGAAAATTCCCATGGAAAATAGATGCAAATGATAAAATTGCTTGTTGGAAAGTTATTTGTAGACAACCCTACAAAGATAGACTTGCAAAAAATGTTAAAGGTATGGCCCATCAATATTGGTGGGAAAATTCTTGTGTTTCACAAAATGTAAGGGATGTGTTGGGACGAACAATAGAATGAAATGTATATGAACACCATTCAAAACATACATTGGAAATTGCACAAATAGAATTGTTCAGTAAGTTCAAAGAGTAACTCAATCAAGCTAATATATCCATCAATACATCTGTCCAACAAAAACCATGGCATGTTAAATCCATCACTGTTCTTGACACTTCTTATTGTCGTTATCGTGTAGAATTTGAATTGTATTATGATACTTTTATTGATTTTGGTAAAACATTTTGGGAAAGTTCACCTCCTCCTTCCACAATCCATGACATTGTATCCCAAATTCTATGTGAAGGAGAAGGTGATGAATTATTTTACCAAAAAGAATGTGCTGGTGGAAAGAAATGTGATCATTGTGGAAATAAAGCTTTATTTCAATCCACTTATCCTATTTATATGAATCATCAATCCTTGTCCAATATAACAGTCAATTGGAATATATATGAATACATCAATGTTACTGCTACAAATTCTTCAAATGTTATTTCCAAAAGGATTGATTTGCAGGAGGATAAGATCTGTGTGATAGATTTTTTGAAGAAGTTTGAAAATAAAATTTATAAATATACCAAGCATTCTCATAGAGCTCGATGGAAAGACCTAGAATTCAAACAATCATGTGAATTTTTTCCACCTAGGATGATTTTGTTAGTAGTTTATTTTGCAGAGAATTGCACTTTCATTGCACAAAAAACAATATAGAGCACAAATATTATCATTCCAATCAACTCTTTATTCTTGTCCATGTTCTATATATACATTCTCAACAAAGTGTTGATAACATAGAAAGAACCAATGACAATCAACATGTCATTAAAGAATATCACTTTTATATAAGTGATGATCGTACACATGATACTCATTATGTACAACATTGTTTTGATAAAATTTATGATTCCTTGAAAGCCTGTGGGATTGAATACGATCTACATTGGATATTGTTAGATGGATGTGTAGGTAAATTCAAATCTCCACGATCATTCTATAGGTTGTGTCATCTTCATAAGAAATCAAACATTAAACATTGTTGGAATTTATTTAAGAGTGGTCATGGGAAAGGACAACATGACAATGGAGGGGCATGTGTAAAACAAACACTTCAAAGGTATCAGATGCACCCTTATTCCAATCTATTTGTATCCACTAATCAAGTTGTTTAATGGTGTAGAGCATCTCTAATCCATGAACATAATATGTCAAGGGATGTGCATAGGGGTGTGCATAGGGGTGTGCATATATATTGTGTACACATGAAAGTTTTATTCACACATGAAAATATGTTTCAATCTTGGTTCAATATCAATAATTTGTATTTAGCATATATATTGACATCTCATTTGTACATAAATAAATTTTTGTTGAATCGTGTATTTTGTTTTGGCATTTTGGAATCAATGATGTAGATATATTGATCCCATATGAAGCCAGTACAATAGATGGGACTCAAAAATTTCATTTAATTAAAACAAAAATATACCAAAATGTTCTTCCATTTGATAGAAGGAATGAATATTGGTTTTGTTCATTTTCAATAGAGGAAAAACAATCCAATGACACTTTTGAAAATGTAACTAGAAAATATGTTAATGCTTGGAAGCATACATAAATTAATGCAAAGGGGAAAATGCCACTTGGAAGATTAGAGGAGATCGAATCGATTGACACTATATTGTCAATTGATGGTGATAGAGTTTCTAATATTGTTAGAGAAGGTAGAATGTTACAATTGAAATCATTTTGTTTTATGTTAAATCCGTGTAGATACACTATGTAAAATATATTATAATATGACTTAGGATTGTGCATGTTGATCTAACAATTTTTTGTTGGTGCATGCCTTTATTTGCAGGAGATGTATTTGTTGTCATTGTACCTATAGACAACAATGAAAATGTTAAATACTATTTGAAGTGTTGCACATAAATAAATATGAAGTTATTGGAGGATTATAATGAGAACAATTTTATATATGAAAGAGGATCCATCATACTGAAAGACTATTTTTTCAGGAAACCCATCAAACTGAAAGTCATGTTAACTTTCAAGACTATCAGTCGGATGTCATAAGTTGTCAATATAGTCGTTTGGTATTTGCAGTGCACATAAATTTAATAGAGGTTCAATCAAAGAAAAAATTGAAAGTCAGAAAATGAAAAATGACAAAATATGATCATGAAAGAATAATTGAAGATGGCATAGCATTACAATGTTATTAAACAACATTGGATAGAAAAACAAAATTTCATCAAGTACATATATATGGATATATAGGATTCCATCTTGTTTGGCTTACTTTTGCAGTCCATTCAAATAAGGTGATTTTTGATGAATTTTTGTACTACTTTAGACAATTATGCACATAAAACTAGATCTCAATTGGTTGTCAATTATAAAATATTTGGGTCCACATATGTCCTCTGACCACTTAAGGGATGAGATAACGTGATATGGTTTTTCCATTCATGCCCCAAATAATTGGATAGTGCACTAGGTGATGAAGCTACAAACCTATCTTGTAAAATAGTTGGTTGAAGTTGCAATTATGTCGTAACTATAAAATTTCCAATATATGAAATTGTGTAATGCATATGTTCAATATAAATTAGTTTACTACATTTTCATGTTCATTGTTACATGTTAAGTGAGCCATGATTGGCTTGATATTATTTCATCATGTATTATTGCCTAAATACTTATGTCACTTTATATTTTTGTATTAATCTTGTAGAACTTGCAAGAAATCATTATTGTACCATGTGAAATGTTGTATTGAAATTGGGATCTAGTGCAATATTTTAGTTGTTTATAGTGTTTATAGGACCGATTCTATTGTAGTAGAATAAAGAACATATTTATATTCACCCACTACTCAAACTATTTGTGATACTTTTCTAGAAAATGAATAAATCAAGGCATGAAGAAGTCCAACTATGGATTCTACCACAAGGTTTATAAGTATAAGATCAATAAAACCAAGTTAGCAATCACAATCAAATTATATGTAGTTTTTAGGGTCAATATAGAGTATGCTTCTATTGAATCCATAAACTTTATCCTTGTATTAGATTATATATATATATATATATAGTTATAGTTATAGTTATAGTTATAGTTATCGGAAACTATAAATTTTATATTTGTGTTGTTTGGGTTATGATTTTAATCATAACCATGTATTTTAGTCTTTCCAATTTCCACCATAATTGATTTGAAACTAAAAACAATTCGAGAAAACCTAGGACACTATAGGGTAACACACTAGAGTGAACAACATATTGTATAATTTGGAGACAAAATTGATGCATATATTGCATTGAATAATCTCCTGCATAGTTTAAAGTGGTATCATGCGTTGACACATAAACGATAAAAGTTACATCAAGCAGTCTAGAGTTGAGACCCAATTGTACATGATGAATACTAGTTATGGTAACACCTTGTGTAGGCCATTGACACAATTGAACAACCAAATATAATTCTATGCATGTTACAACCTTATCACACACATTCTATTCCTTTGGATACATATTGTATTCCTTGGAAGCCTTTTTGTGTAGCTATCTTTATTCTGAGAGATAAGGAAAACATTTGAATGGAAGTAGACTAGATATTTTTCCTTCATGGAGGCCAAACTATTATGTTTTCCTGACTTGAAATAACTCTATTCTCTATAATTCTTCTCACATTCCAATGTAACTGGCATCCATGTTAAAATATAAGACTTAGTATCCTTTAAAAGACAATCAAATTTTAGAAAATTTGGAATTTATGCTCCAAATCTTTTGCATTCTTCTTTCTTCTATCCCTTTTCCGTTTGTGGTTCATTTTCCTCTATTTTTAGTGGAAACATGGGAAACACCTTTATAAATAGGAAAGAAACACTTGGGAAACATCACCTTGAAATTTTCTAAAACAAAATGATAGATCTCATGGGTCCAATTGAAAAATATTAATGCTTGTTGGGAACCTTAGTTTGCTTACTCATTTGATTGATAGGAGAGGAATATTTTTCACGTTCTAATTCTCTCGGATTG
The DNA here is from genome assembly GCA_032191745.1 of Picea mariana. Lineage (NCBI taxonomy): Eukaryota > Viridiplantae > Streptophyta > Pinopsida > Pinales > Pinaceae > Picea > Picea mariana. Next base: position 352,106 of record JASDQU010103788.1, on the reverse strand, counting down.
ACAATTTTCCAATCATAACCACAATCAAATCTCATATTTTTTCAAGTTAGCATCCAAATATGACCACTAAGAAGATGATAAGATAATTTTATTCGTGTTCCAAAAATGACCACAAATAAGTTAATGGGATTGTTTCAGTACAAAAGTATCAATACATGGGAGTGCAAGGGCCACTTGTATAAAATTAAAAAAAGAGATCTAATAATGGACCTCACGAGTCAAAACCAATCATTGGCATTTAATGGGATATTTGCATGGCTCATTGGATATCCATTGCACTGATAAGTTTTAAGGTCACAAAATTCTTGAGTTTTTACTCGAGATGAAAAAACGTGGTGGGGTAAACATTTTGGAGATGAAAAATGGAATTAATGATGTTTTTATATAAATAAGGTTTTAACTTAAATATTAGTAAAAAAAAAAAATTTGGAATTACAATAAGAGTACATGAAGATGGCCTATTGAACTTTCTTATATGATCAATGAATGTCTTTGTTGGAATATACCACAATAATGAGAGGGGGGGTGAATCAATATTGTCAGATATAAACCTCTTTTTATTTTAATACACTTCTCATGCTTTATATTTAATCAACCATTACTAATGCACAGTAAGTTGAACTTGCAGTAGAAAAGATTCAATGTGCAAGTATAGATATTAAAGTAATTATGAAAACACAATGCACAATAACAAGAATAACAATAATACACAATTCACATATGTGTTTACGTGGAAACCCATAAAGGGAGAAAACCACAAATATTTTCTTCTTCTTCAATAATGCAGGCACCAACCTGTTCCAATGAGAACACCAATTCTTTGTGTGAGTACCAACTCACTATTTTACCAGCACCTACTAGAAGGAATAACCCACTCCCCAGATTTATCAGCCCCAATTGAAAGGAGGCTCTAACCCCCTAGAAGGAAGCACCAACTCCCTGGACTGAGCACCGACTCAATGAATGCATAGGAACCAATCGGTTGAGGACACCAATTCTCACTATTGAGTACCAACTCAGACAACCTAGAATGAACCTACCACCCTAATCTTGGATATAGAAAATATCATTAATACTTTGCATTTCATTGCACCTTATTGCATCATTAATACATCACATAATCTCTCTTTTGTCTCTATACTTTATTAATCTGCTACACACTATAGTTCATGATCCACATGTTGCTTACTGTATTTCATGCTGCACCTAACACTACACTTTTTTCACTAGATTTGTTGCACACCACACTGCTATCTTCTCACTAGATCTATTGTGCACCAAACTTCTTTCTTCTTACTCGATATTGCTACACACCATGCACCACACTTTCTTACCTCTTTATTGTACATGCCACTTTACTGCACACATCATTACACTGGATCTACTACTCTACTACACACTAGATTGTCTCCTCACAGTGGATCTTCACACTTAAAGATTCTTCACTATCGCACTTCAAACCAACAATCCACACTTTGTACACTATTTTTCACATTTTGGATCCACTCACTTGTCCATAGATCTCATATCAACAAATGTTGCACTCTTACATTTTGATCCATGGACTTGTTCAACTTCCTATACATTGATCATGTTTCTTCAGACAAAAACTTCACCATTGTTCTTCATAATCCTCTCCTTGGCATCACACTGTATATAACCACATAATCATCTCAACTACTTACAAAATGTATGGAAAGCACTTTTTTCTTCCTTTCTCACACACAAACACCTACAGAGCCATATCATATTTTTGACAGACATATATATACAAAACAATCTCCATTCAAATCCCCTTAAAACCGCAACAACCATCACACTCATCTCAACTCACACTTCAAATAGTGTGCATCCATACTTATATAATTTTTTCCTGAGTCCAGCTTCCTGTATGTGGACATATGAAAGTTGCAATGTGGAAAAAATTTGATCATATCAAAGTCCTTTTAGTTATAATAAAGTATTTCAGTTATATTGTGGACAACCTTTGACAAAATCAAGATCTTGTCAATTACAATTTCGTCTAAATAAAGCATGTGGACATATGATGGTTACATTGTGGAAAACATTATGTTATCGAGTATTCTTTGACTAAATCGAATGGACAAAATCAAACAGATAAATTTTCATCATAGTCCATTCCATCACAGTCCATCCTACGTAGACCATACCACACAGTTCATGTTGATTAAGGTTGGTTGTCATTGATTTCAACCCTTGAAGAAAGCCCCATAGCACAAAGGTTTGGGTAATGGACCCAATATTTTTTGATGTAAATATGACTCTTTATTGTTTTTTCATGGTTGATAAGAAGTAAATATGGATGAACTCCAAAGTGGTCCCCTTATGGTGAAATCCCTCACGGGAAGATGCTTTGTGGAGTAAGAGAACCCATGCTTAATTGTGGAATAATGAGATGAAGGAAAGTGAATTTTTCCTATATGGATAGTTCTTGTCATGTCATTTCTGGTGGTATGTGGAACATCACATAATTCCTCATGGTTAGAGAGTTATGGCCATGAGAAGTTGGAGACCCCAGGTTTGGGTAATGAACCCAAGTTTGTTTAATGGGTAACGGTATGAGTTATGATATATTTTCAGATAATATTATTCTATATGTATAGTACATTGCATGCCATTTCTGGTGGTATGTAGAATATCACATAACTCCTCACGGTTTGAGAGTTATGGCCTTACGAAGTTGGAGGACCCTCATATGTCATCTAGAAGCCCCAAAAGGTCAAAGTAATCAAAGTGGTTTAAGAGATTTTAAAAGGTAAATAATAAAGTGAAGTGATTAGTGTATTATAANCAAAAGGTCAAAGTAATCAAAGTGGTTTAAGAGATTTTAAAAGGTAAATAATAAAGTGAAGTGATGAGTGTATTATAATTCAAAGTGAATACAAAATAAAAATTTCAATAATAAATTTAATGGAGAAATTATAAGTGGACCCAACCCTAAAATAAGGAAAGTGGGCCAAGTGACCTAGAAGATGTTTTTAAGGAAGCTACTTGGAGAGTATAAATAAGAGGCAAGGCTCTCTCATTTGAATAAAACTTGAGAATATTGAATATATATAGGTTTATAAGGTAACCAAATGATATCTAAGCCAAAATTCTAAGGAAAATGAAGAAAATAAGGCCGAAATGCAAGGAAGGATAAATTCTTTTGATGGTGCTTTCTAAGGTATGTTATTTATAGGTCATCTCACCATTTTTTCTATAAATTATTTTTTATAATGATTCATATCCTAAAATTGATATGCAAGTGATAAAACATATCCAAGTATCTGTGGTTAAAAAATCAGCTTGTGGGTCGTTGTATTTTGGGAGTTACACTCCATGGAAAATAGGGTTTGTGGCCAGTCCTGAAACTAGTCAAAATCAGGTGTTTCGGGTAAAAACATCATAACTTCTTCATAACAGATCAAAATTTAGTGAGACAAAATGTGTTGGTTAGGCTATAGTCTATAGTTTGTTTTGTAACATATCCAAATCAATTCATCAAATATTTTGTGCGAGGCACTCTCTACAAGGTCTCTCTCTACAATAAGTCAGAATTCAACAAGGTATGCCATTTTTGCTATAAATCCTTTTATGAGAGGTTCCAAGTAGTGAAACTTCGAGGAATTGCATAAAACACACTGAATAACATTGTGTATATGTTTTAGATATTTATACATTACAGGTTCAAAGTTATGATTACTTCAAGTTAGGGTTGTTGACTAATCTAAAACTAGGCATGTGAGACTAAAGAAAAGTTTGATGAAAATGATAGTCTCTTGTTTTTAAAGTTAAGGAAGGTTTGCAGGAATGTGATCATATACACAAGGTCTATTACAGAGCTACAAATCAGATTTGGATGATGAAATTTATGAGGGCTTTTTGTTGTGGTACATGTTGAGTACATGGTTGAGACAAGTAGTTGATGAGTTGGCACACATACATGATGTGTATAGTTGATGATATTGGTACATATTGATGAGTCATAGTTGATGAGTAGTTGAAACATGATTGGTACATACTTGTTACATGGTTGGATGCACTTGTTTATGGTACAGATTGAATACAGGTTCGTGCATGGTTGATGCACTTGTTTATTGTACATGTTGATTACAGGTTGGTGCATGGTTGATGCACTTTTTTAAGGTATAGGTTGATGCATGGTTGGTGCACTTTATTATGGTACAGGTTGATTATAGGTTGAGGTACAGGTTGATGCATGGTTGATGCACTTGTTTATGATACAGGTTGATTACAGGTTGATGCATAGTTGATGCACTTGTTTATGGTATAGGTTGATTACAGGTTGAGGTACAGGTTGATGCATGGTTGATATTTATTGGTACAGGTTTATAGTAGTATATCTCACAGTGATAGTGTGACAGTGGTTCCATCATTCTACTTCTACTTCAAGGTGGTAGGACGGGGAAAGGATAGGTGATTGTAGCCACCTTCTAGTTGTAGACGGAGAACATAGGGGGTTGTAGCCTCCTTCTGGTTGTAGCCGGAGAATTAGGGAGTTGGAGATTTCCTCAGGTTGTAGCCTGAGAAACTAGGGGGTTGGAGCCCCCTTTCAGTTACAGCTAGAAAACAAAGGAAGTTGGTGCTTCCAATGAATGTAATTCTTCAAGACATATAAGAAAAAACATTCCGTGGTTTTCTCCCAATTTGGATTTCCACGTAAAACACTGGTGTACTTTGTATGTGTGTGATTGTTCATTTGTTCATTATTTATTTACTCTGCAGTTATTGGATGATAATGCTTCATTGATATAATACTTGGATTATATGGTTAAAAGGGATTAAATTGCTCTATTACTGATTCATCCCCCCTCTCATTAATCCAACAATTGGTATCAGAGAAAGGTTCCTTCAGGAATCAATTTAACCACTAGAAGGAGATCATGGATTATTCTGAGAATGGAGTACCAATGTTTAATGGTCACAATGGTTTTAAGTATATATGTGGAGCAAAAGGAAGGAAGTATTTTTACAGGCACAAAGACATTATATTTGGCTATCACTTGTTATAGGATATGATAGTTCAAAAAGAGCAAAGACTACAACCAAGAAGGAATTGAAGAATAATAACAAAATAGCAATGGATTTCATCTAGGAAGGATTACCTAAACCGGTAAGAGAAAAGGTTGGTAAATGTTCATCAGCCAAAGAACTTTGGGATAAGTTACATGACATATATTCTTCACCCATCGCAGATTCAGAAAATGCCAAAGAATATGCAGATACATAACAAGAAGAAAGATGCTTATCATGTCAGAAC
>JASDQU010103788.1:334405-346772 GCA_032191745.1 Picea mariana | reverse complement strand
CGCAGATTCAGAAAATGCCAAAGAAGATGCAGATACATAACAAGAAGAAAGATGCTTATCATGTCAGAAAGATTCAGAAGAGAAAGAGTATGATGAAGCAGAAGTTGATTACAAAGAAAAATTGATCAGTGCAATTAAATATCTAAGGAAAGAAAGAGAAGAAAACAACTCATCCAAGAAAGAATTGATGAAGCAAAAACAAAGTGTTCAAAGTTCTGAAAAGGATCAGCAGGTCATCAAGAATTTAAGAGCTCAACTAGAAGAGGCCAGAAGAAGTGAATAAACTCTAGAATATCAAAAGAAATGTTTAGAAGCCAACATAGAAGCACAAAAGGAAGACGCAGAAAAGAGATAAAAGATATTGATGGATCATCTCAAGGAAAGAACCAATGATTTAAACCAACTTGAGGAAGAGTTTGGTCAAGAAGAGAGAAGAATGGAAGAAGAAATAATTGCATTGAAAATCCAACTTGAAGAAGCAAAGAGAACAGAAGAAGTCATGAAGTCTCAGATAATGAAGAAAGAAGAAGAGGTTGAAAATCTTGAAGAAGAAGTTGTCACACTAAGAGTCAAAATCGATAAGCTCAACAAGAAAGTTGAAGGGACATAAACATCCACATCAGTTGTAGAGAATGAAGAGAAGCACTCTACATTGCTAGAAAATAAGAATGAAGAAAATAGAAAGAGTTATGCAGAAGTACTCAAAGGAAGGAATCATGGTCAACCAGAATCTAAGAAAACTATTGAATATATATCTTCAAGAATACCATCCATGTTCAAGACACAAAAAATCTTCAATCATGATCATGATCAGTCAAAGAAAAAATTCAGAAGGACTACGCCACAAAGAAGATCATTCACTCCCAGGTATGAAAATTTATTTTATGGTCATTGTTTTTATTGTACTAACTTTGGACATAAGGTTGTATATTGTAGGGATTAAAAAAGAAATGTTCAAGCAGACCGTGCCTATGTGGTCGCATGTAACATTGAGTGTTACAAATGTCATAACTATGGACACATAGCTAGTGATTGTAGAAGCATGATCAATACTTCCATGAAAGATAATAATACTAATATTAGATATAAGAAAGTATGGATAAGAAAACAGGAAGAATAGGTGAACAAATACCAGGTACCCGATATCGCAAGATTAACAATAAAACGAGATGAAGAAAATTCTGCAAAGAAAAGGAAATATGTTAGATACAGAAAGGTTTGGAAAATAACTGAAAGGAAGGAAGGATAGGTAAATAAGGAACAGGTTCAAGAGATTGTACTTTCAGACATTGTAGTGAAAGACGAATCCATAGATAGAAAGAAAGAAGTTAGAGCTCAGAGAGATAGTAAATCTACCAATGAAGATGATGATGAATCTACCAATGAAGATGATGATGAATACACATCAGAGCAAGAATTTTTCTGAGCTATCTGTCTTAGAGACTCCCTAGTAATATGAATATTAGACAGAGGGAGTCTATGTGATAGCTGTGACAAACCAAAGAACCATCCTTTGAGCAGCTTGTAGAGTTTGAGAAGACATATTCAGAGCAATCAGTTAGCATAACTACAGTTTTATAGTATAATGATAAATGGGTTAGCATTATGGACAGTTGCGCAAGTAGAGTCTTGGAAATTATGGACAGAGATGGATTTGTAAGAAGACTTACTAGGTTTTATTAGATATATGATAGTGGACGAGAGCGTGGATTCATAGATTGGTTCAGAGAGTGGTTCAAAGACAAAGGAACATTATCGTAATGGATGATAATTGCATAGGAAATGGATCAAACAATACTAATGGATTACAAATTGATAGATATTTTTTGGACATAGGTAGTGCATACATCAGTTCACATTCAAAACAGAGTAATGGTCAGAAACAACACTGATAAAACTCCCTACGAGCTATGGAAAGGAAGACCAACAAATGTGAAGACTTTAGAGTTTTTGGAAGAAAATGCTACATCAAAAGAGAAGATGTCAGAATGGGAAAGTTTGACTCTCGTGTGGTCAAAGGAATACTTGTTGGTTACTCAAGTACAAGGAAAACATACAAGTGTTAAAATCTAAGATTAAACAAAGTTGTTGAAAGCATTCACGTAACAATTGATGAAACAAGCATACCATAATCAAATGAAGAAGAAAACAAATCAATGAAACAATTTTTTGAAGAAGAAGATGAAAAAGAAGAAGAAGAGGAAGATGAATATGAAGAGAATCCGACAGAATTAGAAGAGCAAGTTCAACAAGTATCTCCAAAGACACCTAGCAAACAAGTACAGAATAACCATCCTTCAGCTCAAATTATTGGAAACAAAGATGTAGGAGTTGAGACTAAAAGAAAAATCCATTCACCAGAACAAACACACCTAGCACTCTTATCTACAATTGAACCAAACTGTTTTGAAGAAGCCAGCAAGGATGAATTTTGGAATAAGGCCATGGATGAAGAATTTGATCAAATAGAAAAAAAAATGACACTTGGGAATTGGTTCCAAGACCAAAGAATAAGAATGTGATCAGCACAAAATGGGTTTTCATGAATAAATTGAATGAAGATGGACAGGTTACAAGGAACAAAGCTAGATTGGTATGTAAAGGATATGCATAGATTGAAGGAATCGACTTTGAAGAGATATTTGCCCCAGTTGCCAAAATAGAAGCAATATGTTTTCTTTTAGCTTATGCATGCTCCAAGAATGTTAAAGTATATCAGATAGACATAAAATCAGCTTTTCTGAATGGGGAACTTGAAGAAGAAGTCTACATTAAACAACCAGAAGGATTTCAGTTGTCAGAGAACATAGATTATGTGTGTAAATTAAAGAAGGGCTTGTATGGTCTAAAACAGGCTCCTAGAGCATGGTACTCCAGACTAGATAAGTATCTGCAACAGGTAGGGTTTAGAAAAGGAAGTGCAGAAAACAACCTCTACATCAAGGTGGGTTAGAGTAATATTTTATTAATTGAAGTTTATGTTGATGATATTATTTTTGGTAGTGATGATGACAGGTTAAGCCAGAAATTTTCAAAAGACATGCATAATTAATTTGAAATTTCGTTACTTGGAGAACTATCCTTCTTTTTACGACTTCAGATACGTCAAAGCAACCAAGGAGTTTTTATTTCTCAAACCAAGTATATCAGAGAAATTCTAAAGATGTTCAGAATGGAAGATTGCAAACAAGTTATCAATCCCATGCAAACCAGTTGTAAGTTGAGAAAAGATGATGATTCAAAGTCTACAGATCGGAGGCAATATAGGTCAATGATTGGAAGCCTACTATTTGTGACACCATCCAGACCAGATGTAATGAAGGCAGTTGGAGAGGTGGCACGATTTCAAGCAGCACCAAAGGAATCACATGTATTAACAGTAAAGAGGATCTTCAGATATCTCAAAGGAACAGAAGAGTTTGGATTATGGTATCCAAAAGGAAAAGATCTATCACTTATTGCCTACACAGATGCAGATTGGGTAGGTTGTATTGATGAGCGACAAAGGACTAGTGGAGCAGTGTTCTACTTAGGTGAGTGTTTGGTATCATGGATAAGAAAGAAACAATCATCGGTATCTCTATCTACAATCGAGACAGAGTATATTGCAACAACAACATGTTGTACATAGGTTCTTTGGATGAAACAAACATTGACAAATATATAGGTTGAGTATGATGAACCCATTCCAATATATTGTGATAATACAAGTGCCATCAATATCTCAAAAAACCCGGTGATGTACTCCAAGAAGAAGCACATTCCAATCAAGTATCACTTTCTATGGGAACGGGTTGCAGAAAAGAACATCAGAGTTGAGTATGTGGGCACAAAAGAACAAGTGGCAGACATCTTTACAAAACCACTTCCACGGGAAGCCTTTGAATATCTTTGCCAAAGACTTGGAGTTATTTCTGCTCCAAAAATGAATGATTTTTGAATGCTTATCTTATATGTCTTATATGTACACAAGGAAGCACCATAAGAGGACAGTCTGTCAAGGGGAGCATCCCCGGATGGAAAGATACCTTTGCCATTGATGACAAAGGGGGAGAGATTTATCAGATGCAGAGGACAGAGGCATGGTTCCAGGGGGAGAAGATTTATCAGATGTAGAGGATGGAAGCATGGTTCTAGGGGGAGCAGATTTATCAGATGTAGAGGAAAAAGGCATGGTTCCAAGGGGAGCATGAGTGATATGATTTCAGTATTACATCAAAGTGTTTCCATCAATGCCAAAGGGGGAGATTGTTGATTAAGGTTGGTTGTCATTGATGTCAACCCTTTAAGAAATCCCCCTAGCACAAAGGTCTGGGTAATGGACCCAATATTGTTTGATGTAAATATGACTCATTATTTTTTTGTCATGGTTGATAAGAAGAAAATATGGATGAACTCCAAAGTGGTCCCCTTATGGTGAAATCCCTCACGAGAAGACGCTTTGTGGAGTAAGAGAACCCATGCCTAATTGTGGAATAATGAGATGAAGGAAAGTGAATTTTTCAGGTAAAATATCCTAGATGGATAGTGCTTGTCATGTCATTTCCGATGGTATGTGGAACATCACATAATTCCTCACGGTTAGAGAGTTATGGCCATGAGAAGTTGGAGACCCCAGGTTTGGGTAATGGACCCAAGTTTGTTTGATGGGTAAAGGTATGAGTTATGATATATTTTCAGATAATACTATTCTATATGGATAGTACATGCCATGCCATTTCTGGTGGTATGTAGAATGTCACATAACTACTCACAGTTTGAGAGTTATGGCCTTACGAAGTTGGAGGACCCTCATATGTCATCTAGAAGCCTCAAAAGGTCAAATTAATCAAAGTGGTTTAAGAGATTTTAAAAGGTAAATAATAAAGTGAAGTGATGAGTGTATTATAATTCAAAGTGAATACAAAACAAAAAATTTCAATAAAAAATTTAATGGAGAAATTAGAAGTGGACCCAACCCTAAAATAAGGAAAGTGGGCCAACTGACCTAGAAGATGTTTTTAAGGAAGCTACTTGGAGAGTATAAATAAGAGGAAAGACTCTCATTTGAATCACACTTGAGAATATTGAATATATATAGGTGTCCGAGGTAACCAAATGATATCTAAGCCGAAATTCTGAGGAAAGTGAAGAAAAGAAGGCCAAAATGCAAGGAAGGATAAATTCTTTTGATGGTGCTTTCTATGGTATGTTATTTACAGGTCATCTCCCCATTTTTGTTGTAAATTTTTTTTTATAATGATTCAGATCTTGAAATTTATATAAAGTGAGAAAACATATCCAAGTATCTCTGGTTAAAAAAATAGCTTGTGGGTAGTTCTATTGTGGGAGTTACACTCCGTGGAAAATAGGGTTTGTGGCCAGTCCTGAAACTAGTCAAAATCAAGTGTTTTAGGTAAAAACGTCAAAACTTCTTCATAACAGATCCAAATTCAGTGAGAACAAATATGTTGGTTAGGGTAGAATATTTAGTTTTCTTTGTAATAGTTTCATATTAATTCATCAAATATTTTGTGCAGGGAACGCTCTACATGGTCGCTCTCTAGAATAAGCCAGAATTCAGCAAGGTATGCCATTTTTGCTATAACTCCTTTTATGAGAGGTTCCAAGTAGTGACACTTGGAGGAATTGCATAAAACAAATTGAATAAAATTGTATATCAGTTTCATATCTTTATACATTAGAGGTTCAAAGTTATGATTAATTCAAGTTAGGGTTGTTGACTAATCCAAAACTAGGCATATGAGACTAAGGAAAAGTTTGATGAAAATGCTAGTCTCTTGTTTTTAAATTTAAGGAATGTTTGCAGGAATGTGATCATATACACCAGGTCTATTACAGAGCTACAAATAAGATTTGGATGATGAAATTGATGAGGGATTTTGGTTGTGGCACATGTTGAGCACATGGTTGAGACAAGTAGTTGATGAGTTGGCACACATACATGATGTGTATAGTTGATGATGTTGGTACATATTGATGAGTCATAGTTGATGAGTAGTTGACACATGATTGGTACATACTTGGTACATGGTTGGATGCACTTGTTTATGGTACAGGTTGATTATAGGCTGGTGCATGGTTGATGCACTTGTTTATTGTATAGGTTGATTACAGGTTGGTGCATGGTTGATGCACTTGTTTAAGGTACAGGTTGATTACAGGTTGAGGTATAGGTTGATGCATGGTTGATGCACTTGTTTATCGTATAGGTTGATTAAAGGTTGAGGTACAAGTTGATGCATGGTTGATATACTTGTTTATGGTACAGGATGATTACAGGTTGGTGCATGGTTGATGCACTTGTTTATGGTACAGGTTGATTACAGGTTGAGGTACAGTTTTATGCATGGTTTAGATTTATTGGTACATATTTGTAGTAGTATATCTCACAGTGATAGTGTGACAGTGGTTCCATCATTCTACTTCTACTTCAGGGTGGCAGGACGAGGCAAGGATAGGTGGTTGTAGCCACCTTCTGGTTGTAGACGGAGAACATAGGGGGTTGTAGCCTCCTTCTAGTTGTAGCCAGAGAATTGGGGAGTTGGAGCTTCCCTTAGGTTGTAGCCTGAGAAACTAGGGGGTTGGAGCCTCCTTTCAGTTGTAGCTAGAAAACAAAGGAAGTTGGCGCTTCCANGAGTTGGAGCTTCCCTTAGGTTGTAGCCTGAGAAACTAGGGGGTTGGAGCCTCCTTTCAGTTGTAGCTAGAAAACAAAGGAAGTTGGTGCTTCCAATGAATGTAATTCTTCATGACATATACAAAAAAAAATTCTATGGTTTTCTTTCGATTTGGGTTTCCACTTAAAACACTGGTGTACTGTGTATGTGTATGATTGTTCATGTATTCATTGTTTATTTACTCTGCAGTTATTGGATGATAATGATTCATTGATATAACACTTGGATTATATGGTTAAAAGGGATTAAATTGTTCTATTACTGATTCACCCCCCCTCTCAGTAATCCAACAGTTCATACCACACAGTTGATATTTCTTTTTTCCATACTTATCATTATCACACTATCACACAGTCACACTGTCACACTGTCACACCATCGCATTGTCCATTGTCGCATTATCACACTATCACACTATGGCATTGTCACACTATCACACTTTCACACTGTCACACTATCACATTGTCTCACTTTCATACCTTCACAGTGTCACACTGTTGCACTATCACATCATTGCACTGCATTTTGTCACACTTCTACTACTTGTGCACCATACTGTATGTGCAATAAAAAAACGCACAATCGAAAAAATGTGTAATTCATTCTGTTACACTTCTACTTCTTGTGCACCATACTATATGTAGGTCATGTGCATTACATTTTAAACTCTATATCCTCTTCTCTTTTCTATACTTTGTCTCATATAGAGACTCCGTCTTTTCCCATTGATATCAATGAAAAAATTGTCTTCTTAGAAATGCATGCTTTGATGTCTGCCTAGTTCTTACCTTTATAACCGTGCACTTTCATAACTATGCACTATGATTATGCATTTTGACATCAATGACAACACTAGTCTCATGTCTTCCAGGTGTATTACCTTTATAATTGCACACTTTCACAACTGTGCACTATGACTGTGCACTTTGAAATCAATGAAAACACTAGTCTCACCATTCTCCCACTTTGTAATTTATGGAAACATACACCTTATGTTTCTCTCCTTGTTTGACATTGATGGAAAATGGATACTCTTTGTTTGTATCGACTCCTCCTTGGACTGTATTTTCTCCTCATGAGATAGAACTTCCTCAGAACTCCTCAAAGGTTCTTTCATAGATTGTTGACTCAAACTATCCTTGAGTTGCATTTCACTCTTTTCATGCTAGTGTTCTTGGTATTTGTCAAATGTCTTAACAAACCTACCATATTCTATTTCAGACAGCCAGTGGGTCTCCCCACTGTTAATCATCCCTAAAAAGAATGGTAAGTGGTGAATCTATGTAGACTACAAAGAAATCAATAAAGCTACCCAAAAGGACCACTTTCCCCTACCTTTTATAGATAAGGTCCATGATACTTTAGTAGGGAAGCAATTTCTCTCTTTCCTAGATGGCTATAGTGGTGATCCAAAATCAGATCCAGGAGCCTGACAGGGCTCAAAAAGGCTCAAAAATGAAAGTGCTCGGAATCTGACGAAACTAGTTCCATTGCGTTCGTCTTGTCTTCCTGATTCCGTCCATATATTTACTTCGTCAAACGGGCTTCGTATGCGAAAGATATTGCATTCTGTTCGAAAACCCAAACAAGCAAAAAAAGTGGGTGACTGTACAACCCGTACAATTCCACGTGGCAGGCTTACTGTACAGGCCATACAGTTGATGTGGAAGCTCTTGGAGAAGACATGTGGCAGGTGATGTGGCATACGACAGGCAACTGGACCAGTCTGAGGGTGACACGAGGCACAAGATGACGTCAGCAGGCTGACGTGGCAGATACAGTGGCATGCTAACAGGGTAGTGAAGTGGAAGTATGGTTGCTTACTAGGCAGACACCTCGACAGACAGGTGGATGAAGCAGAGTTTGATAGGTGGCAGTTTCTGATTGATAGTGGAGGTGCCACATGGCCCAGTCATGGGCTACCACATGGCACCCTCTGGTTGGCTCTCCAACGTAGTGTAAAATTTTATGGACACCACGGGAGTCGAACCCCAAACCTCCTCCACACTACAGACTAGCAGGATCGGGCTAACCGCCCGCTCCACTGGTGGTACTTGATAGCTATATGGCAATTAAATTATTTGAATTAAAACAAAGAAATGGTCGAAGGCAGAAAGGGCTGGGGCTTAGCCCCAGCCCACGGTAATATTGACATCCCATATGACCTGGCGCTTGGTGGATAAAGATCAGCCCATGGATCCTGGCGGATCCCATGTGACCCGGACCTAATCCGAACAGGGCGTGCGGGGGTAGGTGGTTAGTCACTGGTCCTATGATTGCGCCATAGGACCAGGAGCCCGGACAGCCTAGCCATATGGAATGCTCCCATATGACTATGAGCGCGTGCCAAAAGGGGATGTGCCCTATTATTAAAACAAAAGTGTTTTTTTTATATAGTTTGGATTTTTATTGATTTTTATGCCTGTATTAATGGATTTTATCCATTTTTGGGAGATATTGGGAATTTTTGGAGGCCAAATTTTGGGAGGAAGTTGGGGATGGATAACCAACTTCAGATCTATAAAAACCAGGCCTGTTTGAGGCMAAGAAGGATAGTCAAATCATATTTATGCTAAAGGGAAGCCAAGCGAAAGCCATTTTTATGCAAGGAAGCTATTGAGGAGCAGACGCTTGTGGGCCATTTCTCGGAGCTCCGGTCATCTGTTTTACGTGCCGTTTCTTTTGTTGGGTTCTAGAGATCTGGAAGAACATGACCAGATTAGTATTGTATCCAATTGGCACTGATGCGATGTACTTTTGAGCTTTTTAACAGAAATAAAGAAGCCTCCCCCATAGAGACAAAGGCCTGGAGACGTAGGCAACATTGTGCCGAACTCCGTTATCAATTCTCTTGTTATGGTTTGTTGTTTATTACTTCATTTCAGATCTGCATATGTGTATATGGTTGTCATAATTCCTCTTATTTCCTCATTCTTTCATTAAGCTTCTCAAACGGTTAATTAACAAAGGAAATTAAAAACTCAACCATAGTCATTAAAAGATCTTTACGGATCAAGTGGTTATAATCAAATTCAGATTGCTCCAGAAGACCAGGAGAAAACTACATTTACATGTCCTTGGGGTACCTTTGCATATCGAGTATTTCCCTTTGGGTTATGTAATGCTCCAGCTACATTTCAAAGATATATTTTGAGCATATTTTTTTATCTAATTAATGAAGGACTCGAAGTTTACATGGATGATTTTACCCCTTATGGAACTAACTTTGATCAGTCTTTAAGCAATATGGAGAAGGTACTGGAATGATGCATTGCTACTAGGCTATGTTTAAGTCATGAGAAATTTCATATGATGATGATTGAAGGTGTGGTACTAGGACACTATGTTTCTGCAAATGGAATCAAGGTAGACCCAACAAAGATAGAGGTAATCCTTAAATTTCCTACACCTCGTACATAGATCGAGGTACGTAGTTTCCTTGGATGTGCAAGATATTATCACAGATTCATAGAAATTTTTCACGAATAGTTGCACCTTTACATGCTTTAACTGATAATGTGGAATTTTACTGGTATGATAAGTGTGATGTTTCATTTGCAGATCTTAAAAGGTTAATTTCAACAACACCAGTGTTGAGAGGACCAAATTGGAAGTTACCATTTCACATCTCTTCAAACGTAATGGATATCACTATAGGAATCATCCTTGAACAGGAAGAAGAAAAGAAACCTTATGCTATTTACTTTATTAGCAAAAATATTACCCCTGCAGAATTAAATTACACAGTAACAAAAAATTAATTTTTAGTTGTTATACATGCTATTGTTAAATTTCGACACTACATAATAGGATATCCAATGTTTTTGTATACTGATCACTCTGCCATTAGATATTTATCCAGCAAACCAATTACGAATGGAAAGGTTACTCAGTGGTTGTTTCTTTTGCAGGAATTCAACATCAACATTAAGGATCGGTAGGGAAGAGAAAATCTTGTTGCAGAATTTTTGTCTCGTATACCCAAGACAGATAACTCTTTCATAGTTGAAGACCAATTTTAGATGAACATTTGTTCATTGTGACTATTAAGATGCCTTGGTACACTGATGTGGCGAATTATCTAGCGGTTCAGAAATTTCCATCGCACTTGTCATCAAGAGAAAGGAAATTAATTGTTCAACATAGTGCACGATTCACCTAGATTGGTGGATATATTTTTCACACAGGCTCTGATCTTCAGATTCAAACATGTATCAGAGAGGATGAAATTCATTATGTCTTGAAGGTGTGTCATGATGAGTGTTGTGGCAGACACTTTGCAGACCGTAGGACTGGGCATAAGCTTTTGCAGAGGGGTTATTATTGGCCCTCGATATTTAAAGATGTAAAGAAGTATGTCGAGGCCTCTGATAGCTTTTAGAAGATGGGCCGACCAGGCCGGGATGATGAAATTCCCCTACAACCACAAGTGGTGGTGGAACCTTTCGAGAGATGGGAACTGAATTATTTTGGCCCTTTTAACCCAAAATTAAACCAAAAATATTATATACTAGTTGCAATAGACTATATTACCAAATGGGTAGAAGTAGTAGCCTTGTCAAACACAACTGAGTAAGGAGTCATTAAATTTATTTTTGAACTATTTTTAAGCTATGGATTACCCAGGGAAGTAATCACGGATGGAGGGTTGCAATTTATAGCACATAAAATCTTGGCCACTCTGTGCAATTATCACATTAAACATAGGGTTACCTCCCCATACCACTCCCAGGAAAATGAACAAGTGGGAAGTACCAATAAATTCTTGGAGGCAATATTTACAAAAACAGTCTCAGCAAAATGTTAAAATTGGGCAGCCAAGCTTCCAAATGCCTTATGGGCCTATCACACAACATGGTGTAACACTACTGGGTACTCTTCTTATTACCTATTCTTTGGTAAAGATCCAATATTTCCAATTGAATTTGAGATCAAGACTCTTAAAATGGCCCAGGAAATTGGACAGGATATTACGGAAGCATACACACAGTGCTTACAACAACTCAATGAGTTAGATGAAGCACAATTTTTTTCCCTTTAGCACACAATTGTTATTCATCAACAGAGAGATAGGTGGAATGACAAGCATATAAAGAAGAAATCATTCGAGAAAGATGATTGGGTGCTTCTTTGTGATTCCAGATTTTAGGATTTCCCCGAGAAGTTGCAAACAAGGTGGTTGGGATCGTATGAAATCAAGGAAGTCCATGATAATGGCACTGTCACTTTAGTTACCATCGACGGGTCTAGTTCTCCTTTTATGGTAAATGGACATCGGTTATGGCTCTACCATAAACCTCTTTCAAAATAATCATTTTTCCAAGAAGTAAGTAATGATCCTATTGTTCGGATTTTAGGTGGCTGGGAAGGTAACCCAATAGCTTCAGCTCCATGAAATTGTTGTTTTTCCAGCACTGTACATGATGTATATATTTTTCTTTGAAGATTTGATTTAGTTTTTAAGTTCTTACTTTCTAGGGAAGTTACTATAAAGAGCTTTGGAGAACAAAGACTATAAAGGGTGTAAAATATGACTATAATAAGAATATAATTAGCACTCTTTTATGTTCTTTATTTATAATTGTTACATATCTTTCAAATTCAAACTCCAAATTTCTCTTGTTGAAATTTGAAAAATCCATCAAATAAAAACCTTGTTTTTATACAGGAGATGAATATGTCATGTTTCG
>JASDQU010103788.1:320672-334323 GCA_032191745.1 Picea mariana | reverse complement strand
CCTAATCATTGAATGAACCTACCCATAAAATTATGAAATGAATTTAGTTGATGACTAATCAATCCTAGATTCACTAGAAAAAAATTTCTTCATGCGGGAGGTATCTAGTTAATTAATTAGATGGTTCAATTTGAATATCATCATCATCTTCCTAAAAGTAACAATTGTCATTCCCTTGGTTGCGATTGTTGTTACCTTTGTGAGTAATGTCGAATGTAACAAATTTTGTTCCCTTTGTTGCGATTATTGTTCCCTTTGCGGGTAATATCGTACATAACAACTGTTGTTCCCCTTGTTGCAATTGTTGTTCCCTTTGCAATTGTTCCTATTGTTGTTCCTTTTACTTGAAAGAAATGATTTTTGTTTCCTCCAACAACACGTGTTTTTTTATGATTTCTCCTTATACGTTTATCTATTCCTTTGGGTATGAACTTCGATAACTAATTTTCAAATGCATCACTTCTAATTACCATGGAAATGATTTATTATTTTCTTTTTGGGGAATATTTAGCATACCTTATCAAATTGTTTATGGATTGATTCTTCTGAAATATCTTAATATTGTTCATGATCCATAACCACCATAATTAGTTTATTTTCCCTATATATACATATATACATATACTTGAATGATAGTTTACCTTCACATCATAATAAGGAGTCTAAGGAACATTTTTACTTGGCATTCTTACACTTCTTACACCATCCCAAACTCTGAAGGAGTAGATGAGCCTCCCTTAATAAAAATACAATAAAAAATCCCTATATATATATATATATATATATATATATATATAATGAAAGAAAAGAGAAAACCTTCTCTCAAAAAGGATAGGGGGTCTCATCATGAACCAACCTACCACGATCATAAGAGATTAACATAAGTGGCATTCCCACTATGGCTACCACACCAGGGAAATGTCCTTTGGCATTTAGGGTCAAAGGACAAGAGGTCTCATCACGAGCCAACTTGTTCACATTGTTATGATCTAGTGAGTGGCATTGTTTTTATTTGGCTACCAAACCAGGATATTGGCCTTTTTGGGAAAAGACTATTCAAATTATTCACTAAGGATACTGGCTCATCTATGGGTTAAATGGAAACCTTCTCAAGGCTATGGATGTCTGCTAGAAGCAATGGATCTTCCTATGGTATTGAAGTTTATATTAATTCTCAAAGTTTTTATTGTGCTCATAGATTTCCTTTCTTTAAGAAGAGGCCATCATTCTTTCTATATTCAAAACAAGGGAGGATAACAAAATTATGACAAGTGGCATATATATAAACTTCGACATATTAGGAATATTCAGAATTTCTTCCTTAACACTTTGGATATTGGTATTTGGGCTTGCACTTTCCAAAAAATATGTGATTATAATTTTTTTCCATTATTAATATTAAGTTTCTTTGGAAATTATTAACGATTGTTCTACCCAGTGGCGACGACGTAGTAATTAATCCATCACTTGACTGGTTTTCATTAATGTGTTCACACATATGATCGGTCCAGGTTGAATTTTCACTCATTGGGGGGTGGACATTACGCACGATTATCAATAACCCATAATGATTACAGATAATGAGAAATTACGTAATTTTTTATATACCATTGTTGTTAAGTAATTTTTACCATTTCTAGTAACTTTCTTTTACAGGCTGGTCTAACAAGTTTCACAAGTGGGAATGATTGTTGTGTTGATTTTCTTGCAGAAAATATGGGTGGCCGAATTATTCTCCGTGATCCTGCACTGCTGTGAGTTATTGATCAAGCTAGGGAAATTCTACACCATTTAGGGTGGACATAGTATTTTAACAGACTGTAGGGATTTCATACAAATGTTGCGCTAGAATCCTTCCAAAATCTACACGAGTAAAGCTAAATACTTCATGGCATACAAATACTAGTCACAGAAACCATCATAGACGAGGTTACAGGTTTTCCAAATGAAGGAACAAAATGGATGGGTAAATACACAACACTCTAGGAAGTTGTGGAATCCTTTGTAGAACTAGGCAAGGAATTTCACAAATAAGGAAAAGACCTCAACCCCACTACTGTTAGTGAACCTTAGAGGGAAATAGAAGGAGTATTGCAAAGATACATTACATGCAATGGGCGATATGATGTGGTGAGGCATCGCCACCTCAATCTATTGGAAGTGTTAAAACAACGGTTAGCAGTAAATCTGTCATTTTTTTAAATAACATTTTGCATGAGGTCGTTGGAAGAACTCAAAAAGCTAAAGACCCTTGTAACGTANGCGATATGATGTGGTGAGGCATCGCCACCTCAAGCTATTGGAAGTGTTAAAACAACGGTTAGCAGTAAATCTGTCATTTTTTTTAAATAACATTTTGCATGAGGTCGTTGGAAGAACTCAAAAAGCTAAAGACCCTTGTAACGTAATTATTCATCATGGGATAGTAAAATTAATAGCAGTCATGGAATTAAATAATGCACAAATAACATGGGGGGAACTAAATGAGCTCGATAGACCCTTGAAAATTGAGCAACCAAAAGTTCCCCAGTCAGAAATCCACCCTGAAATTCCTCCACAAGAAATTGAGGTAGTCCAGCTAGAGGGAGATAGTGATGAAACAAAAATACTAGCCACCCATCCTAAAATTGAAACATAACTTATTCAGTTGGCAAATGAGTAGTCAAAATAAGAAACTCAGAGTATGCAAGAAGAAACATCAAAAAGGAAAGAAAAAGAACAACTTATGTTCCTAAAACACCCTCTGTTAAAAGAAGAAAGGGTAGAAAGATATGAAAAACTGAAAGCACTCAGGAGAATGTGAAAACAGAAGAGCCATCACATGAAAACACTATAGGGAAGAAGGATGATTTATTCGAAAGATATGAAGAGGAGATGGCTCAAGTGTTAGGAAATTTCGGAATGTCTCTTACTGAAGATACATCTGTCTTTCATAATCCTGATATAGAGATGCCATCCTCTTCTATGAGGGAATCTCCTAATGTATTCGACCAACCAGAGTCTTAGTTTAGGGAGAATGGTCCTTTAGAGCAACAAGAATGCCAAGAGGATACAGGGAATGAATTTCCAATTGATTAATATTGTTAAGACCTTTATATTCCCCTTAGACATAAATAAACATCAGGAGAAGGAAAAAAATGAGTTAGAAAATTGGAACACGAGAATAAGGCATTGAGGAGGAAGGTCAAGAAAATAAAGGTATTAAAAAAAAAATTGGGATATTAAAGGAAAAAATTAGACAACTTAAGAAGAATTTGGAGCAGTCTAACAAATCCTATATGAAGAAGAAATCTAGGAGAGTTAGAATACAGGGAGTAAATCCACTTCCTAGAAGGGAAATTCATACTCACTCTGTTGAAACACAAACATATTTTCATGCCCCCTTGGAATCAACAGAAATAGAAACTCAAATAGATGCTCTAGTTATAGTAGAAAAAGTTGTTCAGACTGAAGAGGTGCTTCATCCCTCTGAATAGGATACCACTATCAGAATATTGGAAGAAGAATTGGAACAATCCCAAAAGACCTTAACCCAATGCCGAAATGAAATGGTGACAGTAACAGAGCATCAGAAAATTATCAAACAACTCCGATCAATGTTAGCAACTGAATATGAGACCTTTTTTGATGTCAGCAGAGAAAAAGAAAAGGTAGAGAAGGTGCAGGGTCAACTTGATGGATATTTGGAGAAAATCAAAAGTATTTTCTCTATTTATTCTGATATATTATCTTGTAGGGCCCCTGCTAATAATTATTCCCTATTTTTATTGGAATGATATCTTCTATTAAAAATGAAATCCATTAGGGAAGGAACACCTTCTGAGTTTTCCACTGTATCTGATTTTGTTTCATGTTTCAAAGAACAAGAGGATGTAGTAAAATACATTTTGTGTGAATTATATCTTCATAATTTCATTCTAGAACAAAACAGAGATGAAAACCCCAATCCATTCACCAGGGATATCTAGTTTCAGGCCTTTTTATCTTTTTCCAAAAATCAAATGAGATGGGCCAAGTCACATAAGGTATTTATGAAAAGAGAAAATGGGTTAGACCTATGGGTCAGAGGAGAACCTTCTAAACCCTTTCACACCATTATGCAACACAGAGCATTCATGAAGAGGGAAAAGGTTGTGGAATATTTAGCTCCCATCCATAGACATGTTGTATATTCAGGGTTGCGGTACTTTGGAGAAATTAGAGATGAATCCCTTTCTGCAATCAAATCAAGATGGGGTGTCTCTTGAAATGAAATCAAGAACAGGGAACCATTTGGTTTTAGGAATTTTCAAGTAGCTGCTCTCAGATTAGAAAGGTATGTTAATATCATCATGGAAGCAGCGCCTTCCTAGATTGGATGCAGGTACAACCCTCCAATTATTTGGTATCCTCCAGAGGGTTATCAGAGTGTTTATGAACTCTGTAAGAAAAAGGAAGAAGTTTCTTTTGAAGAACTGAAAGGTAAGCATGGTTTCTGGAGGTCTAGAGAAGAGACCACTCCACCCTACAGTCTCACTGCCTTGCATATGAACTCTCTTATTGCGTGAGGACATGCAAATAGGTAAACTGGTGGTTATGTTTGGGTTCGCAAAAGGTATAACTATTCTCCTTGCTAATTTGGTTTTTGATATATTCTTTGCTGACTTTTCTATTAGTTTGAATTAATTAGGGAAGAAAACAATTAAAAATCTTTCGAAAATAATATTAAATAATATTAGATATTTTTTAAACTTTGGGTTTGAATTTCTTTGATTCTATGTATAAATGGACAATTGTTATTAATCAAGGATAATTAATAAGATCATGAATATGCACAGACTATTGAAGATTAAAGAAATCAGGCACAAAATGGTTCAAGAAAGATTGGTTTTTATCTTGAAATCCTCATAAATAGTAAAAGCAATTATGAGGATCTCTCGATCGTCGGGATATCTTAATTCATTTGTATTATTGTAATATATAAAGAAGAGTAAACGATAGAGAGAGGGTACCAGAATTCCTATCTCCTAATTGTTGATACTTTGTACAACAACCCAGTTGTAAATGACTTATAAATTATGGAATTAATGGAAGTTTCAAGCGTTTTGACCATTTCCACGTATTGAGTTTTTCATAATAGTATCTTCTGAAGACCATGGGCCCATTCGACAAGAGATACTATCTTATCTGTATTTTTATCGATTCTATGGTAATTCCGTGGATTGATATTTCCTTCAATAGTTAGAATAGATTCATTACTATGTCATTTCTATTATGAATTGATTATGTCATTCCATTTGCAGAGAGTAGATGTTCTATTTGGAAATTATCGATTATTGTTCCATTACTGATTGTTGTCAATTTATCGCTTGTTGATTCTTTTCATTAAGTTTTCATTTTCTATTCGTTTCTTTAAGTTTTCATTTGTTGTTCCTTTCATTGTTGTTACTAATTAAATCTTAATAGATCATTGTTCCTTTCAAATAGGTTAATTAATCATTGTTCTTTGAGAGATTCATTCATTGGCGTTTTTGTAGATTAAATTGTTGTTTCCTGGTTAGATGAATGAGTTTGGTAATTAATTGATGTTTCTTTTCATGGTGTGTTATTGCTCAGAATGTATTTCCTATTGATTGAGTTATTAGTTTTGGATTTTGTAGTTAGTGTGTGAAGAGCTTTATTTTTACAGTAATTTAGATGAATCCAAATTTACTGTAAACGAACTATCTACACAATTTAAACCTCTACAACTTATATGCATAGATTTTACTAACAATCTTGAGATAAAAGATGAATCTTCGGTTCATAAAATTAATGTCAGACTAAGGTTTTTTTTAGGACATATTTAGAGCCCAACACCCAATATGGGAGAAAATGCATGTAGAAGGTGAGGCCTATGCTCTTCTCTCTAAATCACTTTAGTTATGAATAACAAGTACAATGAAAGGGGGGAACTCATTATGGAGTTTCCTATGACTTTGTGGCTTGAATAGATACTACATAGTATTCTTCCTACTTTTTTATGATATCAAATCCCACTCCTTGGATGCTCTACTCAACTATGGAACAAGTATAATACAAAATAATGGAACCCCTTCTCCTCCTAGTGGCCCTGTATTTACCATAGTCTGATAATTGTCTAGGGTTGGGATTTTTACTTCCTCAATCCTCAATTAGTGATACGATTTGGACCCCATAGAATCATATTTAGAGTCCAAAAGTGGTTATCCTTTCATGTTTGCGTAATGGGGTATGACATGGCAACCACTAGTACCATGGTAGTCAATAAGGTAGGCCAACTTGTAGGAGGCATAACTTTCATATACGAGCTCTGATTGAGGAGATTTTTTCACCATTAGAAAGTTCTTAGAGTGTATAACATCTTTGAGGGTGTTATCGCAATTTTTGGTCACTATAACCCCAAAACATGTCGTTTAATTCCTCAAAATGCTTCTGAAAGGTTCCAAACCCCAATTTCCAAAACATGGACTTGCCACTAAAATGGCCTTGCAAGTCGATTCCTCCATTTTTTCCCACCCAAAATGTACTAAGATATATTAAAATTTATATGATGATCCAATCTGGATCATTCCTTGAATTTTACATGAATAATAGGTCCATATTCTAGAGATTCTCGAAATATGTGTTCTCTAGGTGATCAAGTTCAACTCCATCAACAAGGTTAGTTCTAAAAATGACCCAATATGAACAATGTTAACACTATAAATTCCCCAATATGAGAATTATTCACAATTACCATTAAATTGCAATAATTTACAAAATATATTAGTCATTTGGATACTTGCATACTAAATTTACAATGTGGAAAATAAGTTAGGGTTTAGGACTACTTGGTGCATGCAAGAGAAAGTCCAATAATAATAATGATTATTCCATAGAAATTTTGAATTTTTTATTTTACATTGATCAAGCAATTTACGTTCATAAGATTCGTGAAGTTATTTGTATTCCTTGTGATATGGTTATTGTAGATATCATTTCATGTACTTTTTTCCAAGGAAAAATATGTCATTTATATTCAAGAAGAAAATAAATCATACCCTAAATGTCCTATTGCACATACAAGGAAAACTCCATAGGAGAAATATGTTTCATTTATCTTTATTGTAACATTAAAAAAATCTCTAAGAATAAAACTATCACAAAGACCCGACCAAAAAGGGGCCTTTAACACTGTCCAATGTACATATCGATAAGAACCATCTCCTTGAAACAAATAATAAACAAAAGGACCCATAGAGTTTAACCATCTCATTGAAAWAAATAATAAACAAAAGGACCCATAGAGTTTGAGAATCTTGTTAGGATACTATAATTCATGTCCTAAATATTGTCTATATTGTTAATTAAAAAAAATAAAAATAAACATATTAAGCTTTGAAAATCTACACTTCATCCATAAAAAGGASAAATAAAGGTTCATAAAAATACATTCCTAAAAAGTCATGAAACCCTTTCATGGATTTCCTCAATTAGTACCTTGTCCTTGGCCACCGAATGTCCTTATTTAGAAAGTTTTTCTACCTTGAGGTTATATTGTATGTACATATGGATGAAAGAAATTTGGAAACTCCTAGTTATCAGTTTGAATTTCTCACCTATATATTTTTTTAAATAAAATTTTAGTAATTAGCGAATTTCTTTCATCCACCAAATCACTGGGCTTGAATCTCCAAATATATAAATGGACTTAAATTTTTTCCACTACAAATTTGAGCAACAATATTAAGTTTCAACATAGTTATTTCAACCAATCTCAAGGTCTACCTTCATCCTAATTGAATTACTTTGCAAGATGTGAACACAAACACACCCAGCATTACTAGATTTAACCTAATTACCATCACTAAAACCATCAAAGAATAACCATGGATCATCCTTGTTTATAGTTAAATCTAAGGATTTTGAGTCACTGGAATCTTGTAATATACAACTAGTTCTTATACCTATTCTACCACCTAAAAATGTGTGATTCCCTTTTCTTCAAACAACATATGGATCATCCTTGATTATAGTTAAATCTAAGGATTTTGAGTCACTAGAATCTTGTAATATACAACTAGTTCTCATACCTATTCTACCACATAAAAATGTGTGGTTCCCTTTTCTTCAAACAACATATGTTTCCTTTATAGAAAAAATACAAAACATGTTAGATATGGCACTACCCAAAGATATTTTAACTATTTTTTCTTCCAAACGTTTCTTAAAAAATGCTCCACACTATCCCCACCCATACCTTCTTGGATTCTATAAAAAATTTAACTTCAAAAAACAAATTATTCACATAAGAACATTTTGAAAAGATACGAGTAATGGTTTCCTCATTTTTCTATGCAAAGAATGCAAATACTAAGGCCCCATGTAGGTCTTATTTGCAAATTTTCCCAAGCTAACACACTATTCATTCATACTATCAACACTAGATATTTTTTAATTTTCCTCATTCCTTTACTTTTTATAATTCTTTCCACCACCATGCTTTATATTTTGGATCTAAAGAAAAGTTTTCTTCATATCACATTTTTACTGATTAATAATCCAATATTTTAAATTCGAATCACACAATGATATATTCCATCTCAATAATTTTGACATGGATTCTAACTACACTTTCCACATAAGCATTTCAGAAAATTGAGTTTTCATCCTCGGACCCTAAATTATATGATTTCTTCCAAGCTTGATGCCACAGGTTAGTATTCAACTAATCAACTACCTTATTGAGGGTATACATTCCTATATATGGTACACTATCAATTATCCCTTATATAATCATAAATTTATCTTTCCACCCAACCAATGGATACTCACGAACTCTTAATTTCTCCCCATTAAATATTTTCCAAACTAGCCATCTACCAATAAGAGGGAAATATTGCACTACATACTTCCAATGGGTAGACACATTAGTGATACATTTCCTCTTACTCCTTATCTAATCAATAAAAGTTCCCAAAATCATATTTCCATGCTATAATATCCTTCCACAAACTCTCTCTAGAGACAATTCTCCATAAACATTTCTCTTCCATCACTTTTATGGAATAGTAAATATTTTTTATCCCCCATCCTCCACCTTTTAGCTTTTATATTATCTTTCACTTAGCTAATAAAATATTCTAATACTATTTGTTTACTAACCATTAAAAAATTTGAAAACTATCCTTCTATTTTTCCCAAAACACCTTTTGAAATGTAAGTTAGAGTGTGCCACAATAATGGTATATCCTTGAGGAAATATTTTACTAAGATTAGTATTCCACCATTCAACAACCACTTGCAACAAATGTTAGTTATGGGCTCATTTTTTTTCTGCCATCCATTTCCAATCTTTAATTCCATACCCATTAAGTTTGAGTGAAAATCTCATGTATGAAACCTTTATTCAAACCAATGCATGTAATGGAAATGTCTCCAAGACCTACCTTTCCATCTCCTCAATCAAACTAGAAAAGGAAATTGAAGACTATATCAATTTAACCCCTACCTCTCCATCTCCTCAATCAAACTAGAAAAGGAAATTGAAGACTATATCAATTTAACCTCAATTCCTGACACAAAGCTATACAAATCCAATATCTCTTTTAGATTCTTTTCTTATCAATTAACTCCTTTTAGAAAAAATATAATATCATATACAAATAGTAAATTGGATAACGTTAGATATCTTCCCACTTTTACTCCTGAAAGCACCTTTGATATTTTTATTTCCTTAATTATCTCGTTCAATCTTTTAGTTATTATGAGAAACAATAGGGGTGAGAAAAAGAACACTTTCCTTAACCACCTATAAATATTAAATAATATTGATGTTGAACCATTTATGTGACACACCCCATTATCTATTAACCACATGTAAGCTAAAACCAATATGAATAAGAATTAATCTAGCTTACAACCAATTGGACTTATTATATGTTTTCAACCAATCTTGTTTCATTATAACTATTAGATGATTTTTTTTCTTTATGGAGTGAAATTCCTCTGGTCTAACCTTTATTGTATCATGAATCCACTTTCCCTCTAAAATCCCAAATCATTCCTTCTTGGAAAACATGTAGGCTAAAACCAATATGAATAAGAATTAATCTAGGATACAACCAATTGGACTTATTATATGTTTTTAACCAATCTTGTTTCATTATAATTATTAGATGATTTTTTTTCTTTATGGAGTGAAATTCTTCTTGTCCAACCTTTATTGTATCATGAATCCACTTTCCCTCTAGAAACCCAAATCATTCCTTCTTGAAAATTAATCATAGAAAATGACATTTAATTTCCCAAAACTTTTCTTGACCTCTTTACCTCTTATATCATCCTTAAAAAATGATCTCCAAGAACATCAAACAACCCTATGGAGAACTTTATTAACCACCCATATATACCTAGGTTTTTATCTCATTTGAAAGAATGTGATATTCATTTTAGTTCTTCTTTTGTGACCTCCTCCCTTATAATCTGCTTTCTCTCATCAATTACAAACCTTTGCAAGTATGAAGAGATCTTCATGATCTCAACTATATTAATTTTATTTTATTCATAATAAAAAGAGTGAAAGTTACAAACCTTTAGAAGTATGAAGAGATCTTCATGATCTCAACTATATTAATTTTATTTGATTCATAATAAAGAGAGTGAAAGTATGAAACTCCTATGTTAGAAATACCTTCAAATTTTACAACCCTACTACCATCTTCCCTTCCTTTTTCATCTTTTAGGTATTTATTCTCTTCCCATGATTCAAAAAATTATGAAATAAATTATCCTTTACTACTATCTTCCTTTTTCATCTTTTAGGTATTTATTATCTTCCCATGATTCACAAAATTATGAAATAAATTATCCTTTTCATCACCCTTTCCAATCCATGTAGTCTTAAATTTTATCCTCCAATCTTCCTCTCTTCTATCAACCATCTTTTGTTTTAGAATGTTCAACATTTTCAACCCATTTCTCTCTTCATTAGGGAAAGAAACCCTCATGGATTTTGAGAATATAGATATGAAAATTCATGTTCATCTTCCTTGACATACTTTTCAAAGTTTTGTAATTTTTGAGAGGCCCATGCCACCACTTCCTTTTTCTTTACTTATTTTAATGACTCCATAAATTAAAAACTTGCAAAAGTTGTAGAAGATCATCATATCTCATTGATTCTTCTTTTACCAAGTTGACATATTCTTCATAT
The DNA here is from genome assembly GCA_032191745.1 of Picea mariana. Taxonomy (NCBI): domain Eukaryota; kingdom Viridiplantae; phylum Streptophyta; class Pinopsida; order Pinales; family Pinaceae; genus Picea; species Picea mariana. The sequence continues at coordinate 323,129 of JASDQU010103788.1, read as the reverse complement.
TTAAACTAATATAGGTTAACCTTAAAGGGAGAAATATGTTTAGAATATTTTTATCAATTAAAAAGAGGATAGATAGTTGATTTATTACGGACCAAACTTCCCTAACCCCTGATGTAGGTAGAATACTATATTTTCCATGTAATAGAGGTCAAAATTAGTTTATAAGGTCTATTTAATAAATGAGAACAAGTGAATGTAAGAAGACCTAATAGAAGATTCTACTTTTAGAAATATCTTCCGCTAGGAGGTTCTTTAGAATATAGAATTAGTATAAATAAGAGTAAGAGGCATGGGAAGTTTTTGTCCTGAGAATTATTGTAATAGAGCATTTCTCTGCTGGAGGTTTCCCCCTCGATGAAGAAAGTGAACATTGTTTCCTATCAATAAAGGTATTATTTTGGTGTTGTGGTTTCATATACTATATTGTCCCACTATTATTTTCTGTAGTATTTATGTTTTCCTGCTATTATAATAGATTTGGTACCTTAGAAGTGCTATCATAGAACTTTCCATGGAAGAAAATTATAGTTTATTGGTTTTAGGGTAGATATGTATTCCAACATCTTAAAGCTACAAATATTTGTCGTTCAACACATAAATCCATGAATGGGGAATCATACACGTTGTAACTAAAATTGGTACTTAAGTGCACATTGTTGGCCACCCTTGTAACACTTGTTGGTACTCCTTCGAGTGGTAGCGCATGAGATAACATCTCTATATGGATCGACCTTGATATCCTGAAGCCCTTCATAGATAAATTTATCAATCATCTGACTTCTATAGTGCCACCGAGAACAACACTCAGGAAGATACTCACTAGTATCTAGGTAATTGGGTAGTACGAGTAATGGTACGGTATAGCCTTCTTAGTTCGTGCCCTGGCATATTAGATCGAGTACTATTGTTTGACCTCACACATATATCAGAGATCTATAGCATAGGGAAAACCCTTGTCTATAGAAAATATAAACACCCTAACCATTGGGATGGAAACATAGCAGAAAAGGAATAGACAAGATCTATTGTCATGTAACCTTGCCTCTTGCATTCGGGTTGTAAAATTCCTACACATTTCTTCCTGTTAATAATAGGGCCATTTTGCCACTACAATATTATTCAAATCGGATTATAAATCCACAAGAGTAAGAAACAAAAAATAGTAGTGGTCACACCAACATCCTTATTCAGGACACATCCCATTGGATTCCTCTCCTCTCCCTGATCCCAGTGGTACCTTTCATTTTCAAGCATTTTTTCAGTGGACCTGACCCCCTTTCCGAAAACCCTATTTTCCATCTCTCCCATTATATTCCCCTTTTCTCCTTGATCGTCATGGTACCTATAACTTATAATTCCTTCTTTTTCATGGTCCCACCCACCCATTTTCCCTTACAGGAACCCCTCATATCCAAATGGCCACCACTCAAAACCAAGATGTGCAATCTTCCATCACTCAAACCAAGGATTCCCTCCAACAAGTGACTTTTGATATTGCTTCCTCCAATGCTCGCATTGAAAAATTCATGACCCAAGCCTAGAAACGATTTGATTCCATGGATGCCAAATTCACAGGAAAATTCTCCACCCTCTAGTATGTTGTCAACCAGTTGTTGAACCACCCCTAGGGCCTGCAAGATACTAGATATATAAAATATGTAGAACAAAAATGAAATGCTATAAATGACAGAATAACAGTAAAATATCCAGCATAATCTTCACAATACACAGAAGTGATATACGAAATAGCAACAGAAATAGAACTTTGAATCTGATAGCAATGTTCAAAGTCCTCTTCGAGGGGGAAACCTCCAGTCGAGCAGCGCTCTGTTACAATAATATCCAAGCTAGGATTTTTCATACCCTCGACCCTTATTTATACTAAATATGTCTATTAAGAGAAGCATCTAGAGGAAGATCCTTCTAGAAACTGAAGCTTCTATTAGGTCTTCTTACATCCGCCTTATTCTATTTTATTGAAAGGTATTATTAATATTGACCTTTATTACATCCGAATACATTGATCTACCGATGTGCGGGTTAGGACCTTAACATGTCCGCCCCATTAAAAATAGCCTTGTCCTCAAGGCTTGAGATGTGGAAATTGCTGCAGAATGGTAGCTGGTTCCCAAGTAGCATCTGCTGGAGTCATATCTTTCCACTGTACTAGCACTTCCTTGATGGTTCTCTGACGCAGGCGATGCTCCCTCTGGTCCAAAACTGCTTTTGTTTGTAGCCAAATGGATCCTTATTTAGCTAACTCTGGAAGGTTGGTTTGAATTTGGCACCTGGTTCCAATCACATTCTTCAAGCATGAAATATGAAAAACATGATGTAGCTTCGACTGACTGGGAAGAGCTAACTGATATGTGACTTGTCCCACATGCTTTAGAACTGTGTAAGGGCCATAAAATTTGGGTGCTAGCTTCTGACACTGCTCGGCCTTGAGGGAAGTTT
>JASDQU010103788.1:300191-320572 GCA_032191745.1 Picea mariana | reverse complement strand
TTATCTACAGAGGGCTTCAGGAAATATAGGCTGGTCCGTACACAGGTGTTGTCTAATGCGCTACCACTCGAAGGGGTACCAACATGGGTTACAAGGGTGGCCAACAGACGTGCGCTTAAGAACCACTTGTATTTCCTGCGTGTATATACCTCAACCACGGGTTTATGTGCGTAACGACATATCTCTGTGGCTTAAAGACGTCGGAATATGTCTCTACCCTGAAAAAAAAAAACCCACAATTTCTGCCAAGGAAAGTGCTCTGATACCACTTGCAAGATACCAGATATATAAAATATGCAGAACATAAATGAAATGCTAGAAATGACAGAGTAACAGTAAAATATCCAGCATAATCTTCACAATACACAGAAGTGATATACAAAATAGCAATAGAAATAGCACTTTGAATCAGATAGCAATGTTCATAGGCCTCTTCGAGGGGGCAACCTCCAGTCGAGCAGCACTCTATTACAATAATATCCAAGCTAGGGTTTTTCATACCCTCGACCCTTATTTATACTAAATATGTCTATTAAGAGAAGCATCTAGAGGAAGATCCTTCTAGAAGCAGAAGCTTCTACTAGGTCTTCTTACATCCGCCTTATTCTATTTTATTGAAAGGTCTTATTAATATTGACCTTTATTACATCTGAATACATTGATCTACCTATGTGTGGGTTAGGACCTTAACAGGGCCCTTCCTCCTCAAACCAACCGTCGCACTTAGATGGTGTTGATTCCTCTCATTCTATGATTTTTCAATCCAACACCATTCATTGTGACCCACATCTTCCTTGAGTTAAGGTCAATAACTTTGATGGCTCCAACCCCACGTGTTGGGTCACCTAAATGGAGAATTATTTCTCTCGGCATGGAATTACAGACGAGTTGGCCAAAATTATTTATGTTGTTCTCTATTCGGATCTTGAATGTTGGAAATGGTGGAAATGACATAAAAATGCACTCTAGGGGTATATTTCATGGACCCAGTTTGTTGCATATCTCTATGAACGCTTTGATACTGACACCCACTATTTAGGACATTTGACCAAGTTGAAACATTCAGGCATAGTGCAAGACTTTATAACTTAGTTTGATAATTTGGCCTTCAGAACAGTGGGCATGATAGGTCCTCTTGGCTCCCCATAATACTTGGTTGGAATCTACTAAGTGTGTCAAAGAAGCCCAACAAGATGTTTTTTCCCATAAAAAAAAACCCTCTTTTTTCCCTCTCCCTCAACCCACAAATCCTTCCCCCCCTGCCACTCCCTTGAAGGTCCATAAATTAGCTTGGTATGAAATGGTTGAGCACTAACTCAATGGTATTTTCTATAGTTGTGATGAAAAATATTTTCTTGAGCACAAGTGTAAGGAACAAAAATGTTTTATGGTCATTTCATAGGATTTTGTTGAAGAAGTTGTAGTGTCCCCTATTGAAGAGATACCCCTTTCTGATGCTACTATAGATCCCTCTTACCCACCTGAAGTTAACCCTATGATTTCATTTCATGCCCTAATTGGCTTCTCAACTCCACAAACCTTCAAGCTCATTGGATATATTAAGCATATAAAATTCATCATCCTTGTTGAAAGTGGAAGAACCCATAATTTTATTCACCATTGCATTGCCTAGGAAACCAATTCCTATATTTGTGTCGTAAAAAAAATTCAAATCATGATAGCCAATGGCAGGTCCATGAAATTTGATGGGTATTGTGAAAATGTACGTCCTCAAATTGGACATTGCCACCCGAAAGCTCATATTTTTTCCATTGACATGGGCGGTTGTGACATTGTGCTAGGTGTTGAATGGTTATGCACTCTATGACCCATTCTCATGGATTTTAAGGCATTAACCATGCAATTACACTATGAGGTACAACAATATCAATTCCAAGGACTCACAACAGGTTCTCCTGAGATCATCAGTTCCCATCGAATGAAAAATATTCTCAAGAAAGATCACTCAGGTATTACTTCCTAACTCCATTACGTTCAAGCAGTTCAGACACCCTCTATGCATCCTGACCTCCAGTATATCCTCTCCAAACACCAATTTGTTTCTTGCACTCCTCGGGGACTTACCCCTTCCCATGGTGTTCATGATAATTCCATTCCCCTTGTTCTCGATAGTATTTCTCCCAATGTTCTTCCTTATTTTCATTCCTTTTCCCAAAAGAATAAAATTGCGAAAATCATGAAAAAATTGCTCCAAGTAGGTGCTATCCTCCCTAGCACTAGCCCCTACTCTTATCAAGTGATCATGGTACTCAAGAAAGAAGGTACTCGATGTATGTGTCTTGAATTTTTTTCCATCAATAAAATCACTATCAAAGAGAAGTTTCCCATTCCTATCATTGATGATCTCTTGGATGACTTGAGTGGTGCTCAGTACTTTACTAAACTTGATCTCCATTTTGGCTACCACCACATAAGTTGAAATATGCGGACATTCCCAAGACTATCTTTAGAACTCATGAGGGTCACTATCAGTTCCTGGTCATGCCCTTTGGCCTATGTAATTACCCCTCCACCTTCCAAAGTCTCATGAATCCTATATTCCATCCTTTTCTCTATCATTTTGTTTTAGTTTTATTTGATGATATTATCATCTATAGTAAAACATGGGAATCTGATCTCTCCCATGTGGATTAAATTCTCCATCTACTCTCCTAGCACAAACTTTTCTTCAAACAATATAAATGTGCCTTTGGAGCCTTAGAAGTGGATTACCTCAATTATATTGTGGGAAAGGATAGTGTGTGGGTGGAACCTAAGAAAATTTAAGTAATGCAAGATTGGACTCACCCTAAAAATATTAAGATCTTGCGTGGATTTATGGGTTTAACAAGTTATTATCGCAAGTTTGTTAAGAATTATGGAAAAAATGCATCACATCTCACTGCTCTCCTTAAAAATAATTCCTTCACTTGGACCCTAGAAACTGACCAATCCTTCGAGGCCTTGAAAGACATTATGTGAAAAAATCTCATCCTAGCAGTTCCTAACTTCACCAAGACTTCTGTCTTGGAATGTGATGCTTCTAAAAAAGGAATTGGGGCAGTCCTCATGAAACATGGTTAGCCTTTGGCCTTCACCAACAAAAACATTTCAGATAGACATTTGGTCCAATACATCTATGAAAAGGAAATGTTGGATATTTTTCATGTTGTGGATCTCTAGTGTCTTTATATAATGGGTAAATGATTCTAGATTAAAATTGATCACCAAAGCCTCAAGTATTTTCTAGAACAAAGAATTTCATCCCTGGACAAACAAAAATTCATTACCAAGTTATTCGATATGATTATGAGATCGTTTACAAGAAGAGAAAATAAAATGTGTTTATTGATTCTCTTTCCTGAAAATATGAAGAAGAAGGGTCCCTCTTTTCCCTCTCCTTAATTGTACTTGATCAGATCCAGGTTGCTCGCTAGGAATGGTTGTAAGATCCCAAAATATCGCACCTGATCTTGCAATTGCAAAAAACTTTTGCAGCCTCTCTAGGGTACTCTTAGAAAAATAATGAGCTTCACTACAAAGGTTGTCTATATTTAATAAAATAGTCACAACATAAATCTACAATGATTTTTGAGCTTCATGATTCACCCAACGTTGGGCATTATGGGTTTAGCAAAACCTATGAAAGGGTAAAACATTCATTTTTTGGGGATGGTATGAAACAAGACATATGAAACTTTGTGATTGAATGTGATGTTTGTCAATGCAACAAGGGAGAAACAGTCAAATTCCCTATCACACTCCAACCTCTTCCAATTCCCCCTTCTATTTGGAAAGATATGTGTATGTATCATTTCATTGCGGGACTCCCTAAATCCAACAACAAGAGAATCATCATGGTGGTAGTTGATCACCTTTCCAAATATGCTCTTTTATGTTCTCTTCAAGATCCCTTCACCGCATCCATAGTGGCCCACATTTTCATGGATAATATCTTAAAACTTCATGGCATGCCACATTCTATTGTCTCTGATAGGGATCCCATGTTCACCAACAATTTTTGGCAAAAATGTTTTAAGCTACAGGGAACTCAATTACATCTCAACACATACTATCATCCCCAGACTCATGGCCACACTGAAATTGTCAACAAGTGTTTGGAAACATATTTAATGTGTTTTGCATCTAACTGCCAACATCAGTGGGCTCAGTGGTTACCACTAGCTGAATGGTGGTACACCACCTTTTACCATACAACCACTTGCGTGACTCCTTTTCAAGTAGTATATGGAAAAAATCCACCATCAGTTATCTCATATATTCCAGGTGTCTCTAAGGTTCAAGAGGTTGAAAAAAATATTATAATATTCGATGTCATTCTCCCTACCCTCAAAAACAATTTGGTGACTGCTCAAAATCATATGAAGCAGCAAGAAGATCAAGGTCATTCAGAATGTCAATTTGTTGAAGGGGACCAAGTGTTTCTTCGTCTGTAACCTTATATGAAGACTTCACTCAAATATGAATATTACCAGAAGATTTCTCCCAAATTTTATGGTCCTTATTCTATTCTCAAGCGTGTGGGGCTCGTTGCCTACCAGTTAGCTCTGCCCAATGATTCTAATCTCCATCCTATTTTTCATGTTTCATGTTTCATGTTTCATGTTTAAAAAAGGTGATTGGAGCTAAGTGAAAAACTAAAACCTGTCTCCCTGAGTTGGATGAAGAAGGTTTCATTTTTCTACATACCCATGCAGTCTTGGATCAACAGGAATGTCATCTCTGTCAAAACATCATCTTGGAAGTGTTAGCATTGTGGAAAGACACAACTCCAAAATATGCCACCTAGGAGCCCACTACCATTATGAAATAATTTCCTCATCTCAAGCCTTTAGGACAAGGATTTTTTTCAAGGGGAAGTGCATATTAGGTACCTAACCTCCCTAACCCCTCATGTAGGTAGCATAATATATTTTCCATGCAATAAATGTCGACATTATTCTATAATGCCTATTTAATAAATGAGAACAAGTCAATGTAAGAAGACCTAATAGAAGCTTCCATTTCTAGAAACATCTTTCACTAGAAGGTTATTTAGAAGATAGAATTAGTATAAATAAGAGTAAGAGGCATGAGAAGTTTTTGTATTGATAATTATTGTAATAGAGTGCTACTCTGTTGGAGGTTTCCCCCTCAAAGAGGCAAGTGAACAATGTTTCCTATCAATAAAGGTATTATTTTGGTGTTGTAGTTTCATACACTGTGTTGTTCTGCTATTATTTTCTATAGTATTTTTGTTTTCCTATTATAATAATAGATCTGGTACCTTACATGATGAATTCCCCCACCCATATCAACCCATGATCCAATTTCTCCACTTTCATTAAAACATTCTTAGATTCAAGAAATCTATATAATCTCTATGAAACACCATATGCTCCTATCCTATTGTTCCAGCATGTTGGAACCATTTTAATTAGCTCCACATTAAATAGCCCCATCTCCTCAATATCAAATTTCAAATATTCTCCTAACTATTAATAAATTATACTTCCATGCTAAAACTAGCAAAAGAGAGGAAGAAAAAATTAAGATAGAAAGAAAATGACAAAGAAAACACACAGTACAAACATATTTTACCCTAGAAACCCAAATGGGAAAACCATCATTCCTTGAGAGTCTTTCTCTCTTGTTGTCTTATTCATTCAGAATAAAAGGTCACATTCTTAACCTTGGTCTACACCTAAGACACAATTGACATCATACCTTTCTTTACACAAAAAAAGACATATATCCAAATCAACTTATATATGCAATAACAACAACCTATTGTCAAATATTAACATGAAGATCATTATGACATCAACAACAACATCAAAAGTACAATTACAACATTCCTTATTTATAGGCTTTACAGTACGAAAAAACATAAATAAAGGTGCCCAAAATTGGTTACATGTCGACACAAATCATTGGCTACATATAATCTGAATCTCAGGATTCTATTGCAGTCAACTTCTATTCGAATTGCCAGTCAACTACTAGTCAACCTTCATTCAGTCTTTAGTTGATTTCCATTGGTATCCTATTGACCTCTTGTCGGTTTCCCTATTAGACTTGATTTCGATTACTTAGACTTTGACTTTTCCCAGTAATTCCACCTTGACCTACAACTTTCACTAGAAATAATATAACAAGCCAACATTCTCCCACTTGTTGTCTTCTTTAGTGAACCAAGAGTTTCCTGAACTTTTGTTCACATACCTAGGGAAGCAATGCCCATTTCCTTTGTACACCAAGAAAACTTCACAACACTCATAGACTTGGTCAGAGAGTCTACTATGTTTTTCAATGTGTCTACTTTCTGTAGAAAAACCTTATTGCTTTCCATCATATCTCTAGTGAAATAGAATTGTACATCAATATGCTTAGTCTTGAAATGATAAGATGGGCTCTTTACCAGAAACATTTCACTTTGACTATAACAATTTATATTCATAGTTCTATGCTCAAACCCGATTTCTGAACACACTCATTGTAGCCATACTTCTTGTTTGTTTCCATGAGTGGATGACATGTATTTAACTTTTGTTACTAAGAAGCCTATGAATTTCTATCACTTGCTCATCCAGCTGATTGCTTCACTAAATATCTTTAACACACATCCATTGGTCATCTTTCTTTGATCCAAATACCTATCCTAGAAACCATCAAAAAATCCATGTACATATACTTCACTGTCGTCTCTAGGTTTCCCTTGGTAGCATATAGCATAGTCTTTTGTGCCACAAAAATACATGAATTCTCTCTTGAAAACTATCCAAATCTCCTTTCCATATGTCCACAGGTATCTTCTCAACACTCCCACTACATGGTAAATTTTTGGTCAAGTGTATACCATTGCATACATTAGAATGCTAACAACACTTGCATAGGGGACATGTGCCATATCCTCTATTTTTTTCTGTGTCTTTGGAAACTATTCAACAATTATACTTTCTCCCATGAGAATTGGAACTTTTACAAGTTTTCAATCCTTCATATTGAAACATTTCAAAACTGTATATACTTCTTTGGATTCAATCAAATCTTTCTAGTTGTTCAATCTCTCTTAATCTCTATTCCTATAATGAATTTTGTTTCACCCAAATCCTTCATGTCGAACATGGAGGATAATTTCTCCTTCACCTCCTTTATTTCATCCATGTTTTTTTCGATCAGTAACATGTCATCGACACAAAATGCTACATATATGAAATTCCCACCTTCTTCCTTGGAATATATGTAGTTATAAACTTTGCTTCTCAAAAATCCCAAACTAAGGATGCATGTGTCAAAACTTTGATACCACATTCCTAGTGATTGCTTTATACAATAAAGGGATGTTTTCAATTCACACACCAAATTTTCTTTCCCCTTACTATAAATCCTTCAACATGTTTTATGTATATTTGTTCTTCTAGGTCCCCATGTAGGAACATTGTCTTCACATCCATCTATTCTATTTCCACATAAAATATTGCATCCAGAGACATTATTACTCTAGTGGAAGTTAAATTTGTAATAGGGGAAAAAATATCACCGACGTTGACTCCTTCGACTTTGGAATATCCTTTCTCTACCAATCAAGATTTGAATTTATTGATTTGACCTGATGCATTCATCGTCTTCTTGAATACCTACTCGCTACTGACAAGATTTGTTTCACTATGTAATTTGACTAAATCCCATGTCTCATTTTTATAAAAGGATTACATCTCTTTGACCATGGAATCCTTCTAGAGTCTACCCTCTATCGAATCGAATAACTCCCTGACCTACTTGGGCTCCTCTTCAGTGGAAGCTAACACAAATGAAGAACAAAAGTCAAGCGGAATATACATTTTGATTGGTTTTCTTACTCATTCAGAGCTCTTACGACCAAGGTCAGTGGTTCTGCATCTTCATCTGATTCATTCGACTCATCTAAATAATATTATTCTTCGTTCCTCGATTCAAATCTCACCTTCTTTGGATTATTCTATGTTTGAACCACTTCAAACTTGGAATTTCTTATGAATTCTATGAAGATCACATCTTGACTGTACACTATTTTCCTTCATGTAGGATCCTAGATATGATATCCTATCATTCCTTCTTTGTATCCAATGAAAATACACTTGAATTCCTTATTTTCCAGCTTTCTCCTCCTTTCATTGGGAAGATAAACAAATGCATCATAACCAAATACTTTGAGATGTGAAAGTGAAGGCTTCCTACTAATATATAACTCACGTGGATTCAAGTCGATTAATGCCGACGAAGGAGACATATTCACCAAATATTTTGCAGTGTTGACTGCCTCTGCCTAGAATTCTTATGCAAGCCCAAGACCACTGAGCATAATCCTTTCCTTTTCCGTCAATGTTTTGTTCATTCTTTCAATAAATCCATTTTGTTGTTGGGTATATGGTGTGGTATTTTGGCATGCTATGCCACACTGCTTGCAAAACTGCTCAAAATTCTTTTCACATAATTCACTACCAATATTAGTTCTCAACACCTTAATATTCTTATCTTTCTGGCTTTCCACACGAGACTTAAACTCTTTGAATTTATTGAAAACCTATGATATCTTACTCAGGAAATATATCCATGTTTTCCTAGAAAAATGGTCTATGGAGGAGACATAATACAGGGATCCCACAAGTGAAGGAAGTGAAACAAGGCCAAACACATCAATGTCAACCAATTCTATAATCCCCTTTTCCCTTATCACTCTAGATGGGAACCTCACTTGACTTTATTTTCCATATATACAATGTTCACAAAAATCAACTTCTAAATTACAATCATGAAAACATCCAAAAATAAATTTCTTTTGCATAGCTCAGAGTCCTTTTTTCTCCAATGTTTCACATCCTCTCATGCCATAACATGGTTGGGTTGACTTGACGAAGACTTTTCGAGTCGGTTTGAATTGACTCATCTCAAGATGAGTCGAGTCAACTTTAGGAGCACCGATGTTGTTTCATCTAGTCAAGTTGACATTCCCTAATAACTTGTATAGGGTTCCAATCCAAACTTATTTCATTAATACCATCACATCTATGACCATTTTTCACATATCCTTATGAAATAGAGTGTGCACTCCTGCACCACTCATCTTGCTTACAGATATCAGGTTTCTTACCAAACCCGAAATATGCAGCACACCTGGAAGGGTTCTACTCCTCCCATCCTATAGTATCATTCAGACTCTTCCTCATCCAAAAATTTTGGTTTTAAAGTCATCCCCCTAGAACACATATCCTCCTTCATATTGTTCATATTTGTGGAACCACTCTCTATGTGGTGTCATATGATAGGATGCTCCTTAGTCGATCAACCAAACATCTTGATCCGACTGTGTATTGTTCGACGCCAGATACACATTGCCTCCTTTATCTGGAGTAGTCTTTCTCTCAATCAAATACTTCTCATCAGATCATGCACTTACCTCCATTTCCTTCTACTTGAAGTACCTTTTATAATTCCTAACTTTACCACATTTCCAACGTATTCTCATCGATTGAACAGGGGATTCAAATTTACCCTTTGACTTAGTCTTTCTACTAGATAATTTTCCTTTATCTGTATCTAATGTTCAACCTCTCACCATTAAAACATATTTGGTCGATCATTCCATGTTCTTCTTTGTCATTTCTTCTAATAGTAGATATGCAAGCACATATTCTATCACTAATGTGGTTGAATTACTCCTTATAGCCACAACTAAGATATCCATGGATTCTAGAAAATAACATAATAGGATAATACATTTATCCTCCTTATTGATTTTAATATCCACAAAAGATAATTGGATTATTATGGTAGTAAACGTGCATTTAAATTCTCAATTACCAAACTTCCCTCACGCATCCTTAGAAGATACACTTTCTTTAGAAGGACCAACTTATTTAATAGGGATTTTGACTAGTACAAGCTTCCCAACTTGTCCCACAATTTCTTGGTTGAGTCTTCACCTGAGACATTCAACAACATAGAATCTGCAAGACACAGTCAAATCATATTATTTTTCATTCTCTCTAGTTTCTCCCACTCTTCCCTTGACATACATTTTGGAATGGTATCTGGACATATCTACAAGGAGATCTTCAATTTTAATCTTCCAAATCTCAAAATTCTGGCCATTGAATTTTTTTCTCTCTGTTCTCGAGATACTTGTCATTCTTTAAGCGCAACTATAAATATCTTTGACTCACGACTATTACTGGACCTAGGGATTATCTCAGATCCAAGGTTTCTAAACCAATATATGATACCAAATGTTAGGAAATTATACTTCCATGCTAAACCTAACAAAAGAGAGGAAGGCATGTTTAATATAGAAATAAAATGACAAAGCAAACACACAGTACACTTAGATTTTTCCCTAGAAAACCAGACTAGAAAAACAACATTCCTTGAGTGTCTTGCTCTCTTACTGTCTTATTCATCCATAATAAAAGGTTACATGCCTAACCTTGGTATACACCTAATACACAATCACCATCATACCTTATTGCTCTACACAAGAACAACCATGTAGCCAAATCATCTTACATCTCCAAGACCAACAATCTACTACTAAAGATTAGCATGAAGATCATTACAACATAAAAAAAAAATCGAAAGTATGATTACAACACACCTTATTTATAGTATTTACAGTAAGAAAAAACCTAAATAAAAGATCCCAAAAGTGATTACAGATCCATGCAGATCATTGTCTGCAAATCCTGTGAATCGCAAAATTTTTTTATAGTCTATTTCCAATCCGATTACCAATCGACCTTCTTTCGATCTTTAGTCAGTTTCCACATGGCCTCCTATTGAACTCTTGTTGGTTTACCTCTTTGACTTGATGTTGATTACTTTGACTTCAAATTTTCCTGGTCGATTGACCTCGACCTTTGAGTTTAACTGCAAATAATATAACAACCCAATACTAACCTATCTAGTCTTGAATTTAATCCCCATACTTCTACATTGCTAAGGGTGAAATTTAAATCACCCCCAATAATTAACTTATTGTTCTTCAAGACCTCCTAATAAAAGAAATAATCCCAGAAAATCTTCTTATCTTCATATGGCCCATACTAGTTAATAATGTAATATTGTAACCTAATTCTTGGAACTAAAATTATGTACAGATGCTAGGTGCAATAATAAAATAAATCAATAAGAGGATATTAATGTTTTTCCAACTAGTTATAAACCCCCCCAAAGAACCATTAGCATCTATAGCTAAGAAATATCGACCATTAAACAACTTGCCTAAATCCTCCACTATATTCCTCCCTACCCCCATAGTCTCTTGGAGTAGAAAAACATTGGGTTTCTTGACTTCCACTATCCTAGCTAGGGCTAGTCGTTTGGAAGGATTTCCTAGAACCATTACATTAAGGGATTAAATTATCATTTTGAAACCTTTGGTGGGAATCGTCTTGCTCTAAGGACACCTTTGAATGACCGATGCTTCCCATGTTGAATCTCTCTTAGGGTTTTCTCTTGGGTGTGATGGAGGAAAGGTTTATGTTGGGATTATTTTGATAGGATTATTTTATTGGATCACAACCTTAACTACCCTCAATAATTTCCTCATCTCTCTATATATATCTATCCCTCTCTCTTGACCTCATATTATATTTAGGGTTTGAATGTATTTTATCAAAGTTATCATATATTTGTGATGAAGCATCACATTTAGAACTATCCCATCACCATTTTTTTCTTGTAGCTCTAAATATATATTTTCATTTTCATCTTATCCAATACCATCCCTTTTGACCTCAAACTTGTTACCCTTATTCCCATCATCATATTTCTCCCCTATAGGAGACCTACCCACATCAAGCATCTCAACCTAAGGTAATGTTTTCCTATGATCTATACCTTTATCAATGGATATACAACAAGAAGGTAATTTTTTTATGAACGACTTACCAATTTAATCTTCTTAATGCATTTAAGGATTGTTAACCTCTAGATCCAAAGGATCCCTTTGTTGTGTATTATCTAGGGCCTTCCTATCTTCATCTAGAGTTTCCTCTTAACTTTTGGTTGGCCTCTTATATTTCACTTATTTTGTTGAATCGTTTTCCTTGACTTAATGGTCCAATACATCCTTCTCCACTTCCATTTAATATCCAGGATGCTTTGACTCCCCATATTCACTTTCACTTGAATACTTATTCCTCTATAATTTATTTATGAAATTGAAGCTACATTACATGCATGTAAGCATGGCACCATACACATCTAAATGGGACCCTAATGCAGTCTAGAATTTGGTGATGAGTATCGCCACCTATTACTATCTCCACATTGCCAATTAATACCATTTAGAAGTCCACTTGCACCAATATCCTTTTTGTGATCCTCCACAATCTAGTTTTGAATGAGGTGTTGATGTATAGAGTCATTTGTACGATATCTCCTGGTTTCCTTAAAAACTTTTCATTCCAACATTTTATGGGTAACCTTGACATCTTAGTCCAAACTTGGATCTTGTTTATTATCTCTATCCTAAGATCAAAAGTTTAATGGAGCCATTCCATAGATTATATAGTCTACTTATATTTACACAACATGTAAAATTATATCTATCTTTGACTTTCACCTAAGACTCGTTGTTGGTATAATCGCATCTCAACCCTACATAGTCAAGGCCACACATATGAATAGTTGGAAGGTCATAGATAGTTTAGGATAGATTAGGTAGTACTAGGTTAGAGGCTTTTTTTCTTTGAATTCTCAATAAATTATGGGTTTATATATTGTTTTTCTTACATTATCTTCAATATATATACTCTCTTTGGATTCAGATCATTTCATTATCAAACTACATTAAGTTGTGCATTAGACATGGTGATACTTCATTGATATATCCATTAAATGATTGTTATACCTGCCAATCGGTAGTGTATATTGTAATTTATTATGAGTAAACTTTCATTGACTTGCAATTAGTTGCTTGTGATTGCATACAAGTTTCTAAATTTTCTTTTATTAATTTTAATATTTAAAAAAAATAAAAAACTATATAATTTGAAATTATTTATTTTCTATTGGTTGAACACAATGATATGACTATTTTTATGTGGTTTTAATAGTTATTGTCAGATTACAATATTTAATTAAAAGATCGAAAATTAAAAAAAAACCCACAAAGTGTCAGCTAACCTTCATTTTAATGGGTCATTTAATGTGATCATTCTTAATCTGAGAGATATATGTTGGACAACTGAGAGGGGGGGTGAATCAGTTGTCACCGTGCTTAAACAATTATGCTTCTTTTAAAATATTTACAAGGCACTCAATGATGATCACAATAATGCAGGGAAATGAACAATGACACATTCGACATCAGTCACATATATGAGAAACACAGAGACAGATATTTCCCAAGGAAACCCATACAAGGTAAAAACCTCTTCTTATTTATATGATAAGTATTATTTACACTCTTTACATTATCATACATTTGAGCACCAACTCATTGTGAGGCTACAACCTCTGTTTTGCAAGCTGCAACTTGCTGAGAGCACCAACTCTTTGTTTTTCTCTAGCACCCACTAGAAGGAAGCACCAACTCCCTGGTTTCTCTAGCATCAACTAGAAGGAAGCACCAACTCCCTATGTTCAAGCCCCCACTTGAACCTCTAAGGACACCAGTCCTTCCTAGCACCTCCCAACCTCCCTAGATTATAAATATGAAATACTGAAACCTATTATAGTGATATAGTGTTCAATAACAGCTTACCAATCTCATCACTGTTCTGCAAGATCTTGCTACTCAGACTTCCTCTCTATCTTCCAGCATGCATCCACTGCCCTTCCTGTTTTTCTGCTTTTATGCTCCGTGCGCCATGTCCATTCGCTACACATTTCTTCTTCTGTACTTTTGAACTGCTGCACTCTAATCCTTCTTCATGCATGAATCACCTTCAACAACATCCACAGTAATCCCGACAACAACAACAACCACATATCTTCCTTGTACTATTTATTTATAGCTTTGGTGCACCTTGTGCATGCAATGCGCACAATACCTCTACATACTCACACCGTGCCGACATCCTCCACAACTCGAGTGCTCTATCTAATCATCATCATGACTCTTCAACTTATCTGGCTGTTTTTCCACTCGTTCAGCATCACTGTATGTTATGATGAGATTCCTCAACCTCTCTAGCAGTTGAGACACTTCGTCTTCTCTGTGACAGTCAATCTCACCTTCTCTATTCTAGTTACAAGATTCAATGCTCATCCAACTGTTAATCGCCTCCATGAGCATATTCATCCCTCATGAAGATTCCCAGAGACTCTTCATTTCCTTTGTCAATCACCCCAAAGTGTCTTCGATTCCTCTGGCAGAAACCATCAGTGATTTCTAGTAGTTACACTGTGATGTGATACAGTAGCCCTCCGATTATGCTCAAATTCACCTGCATTGTTGGATTAACTCTAATGGGTTCTTGTGTTATTTACCCATTTCTCACTTTCACAATTCAAGGATTCTACGATGAGACATCTTGAGTCTCCATGTCACGAGTTCCAAAACTCTAAAACGAAGATTTTCTGTGCTAGCTCCTTCCTTTATATGACCATGGCTATGACCAAGCTCTTTCACAATTTCGCATTTTTTGAATCTAGAGATGAGGCATCTCGACTCTCCAAGTCACGATCCCCGAAACGCTGAAAAGAAGCTTGTCTGTACGTACTCTTCTCTTCAACTCTTCGATGGTGTGACCACCGGCTAAAACCATGCGCTCATGCATAAAGAGATTTTCGCAAATTCACATTTCGTGACTCTGGAGATGAGGCATCTCGACTCTCCAAGTGGTGATCCCCAAAATCCCAAGATGGAGCTGAGATCAACGATCCATGATCTCAATGAATCTACAGTCTAGATCTCATCATGAATTCGCATCTTGCGATTCCTTCGATGGAGATTCTTGTCACTCCAAGTCGCGATAGGCAAAAATCCAAAATGAAGCTTAAATCAACGGTCCAAAATCATACCTTGTTCTAACGGTTGTGATTAAATTGCGATTTCTCATATCGCGATTTCAATGGTCATATTTCTCGCCTCTTCAAGTCACGAGTCGTGAAACTCTGAAATGGAGTCTCGGATCAACAGTCCAAAACTGTTGTCGATGGACGACCAAGATTCCTTCATAGTTTTGGGGAGTTGGATGACTCTTATACTTATCCGCCTTGCATCTTCACCATATCTAACGGCTATTGAGCCTTCGTAGATACCGCAGATCCTACGGCCTAGATCTTCTCGTGATTTCTCCACTTTGCGATTTTGCTGCTCTTGCCAGCGTTGTTCTTTTCCATCACTGATCTTTGTCATCGTTGTTCTTGCCATCAATGACAAGATTACTCACTTCGCGATTTCATTTTTCTTGCCATCATTTTTCTTTGCCATCGTTGATCTTTTCCATTGTTGTTCTTGCCCATCGTTGTTCTTTGTCATCGTTGTTCTTGGACATCGTTGTTCTTGCCATCAATGACAAGGTTACTCCCAACTGTAAGCCTTCCAACAATCTCCCCCTTTGGCATTGATGGTAACAAAGGCACCCTTGTTCTTTTCTCCCCCTTTGACATCAATGTCAAAGAAAACACGCTCCCCCTAAGATGTTGCATTAATTTTAGGAGGTATCAGATATGTAACCAATACAGGACTCCCCCTACCAGGATGGTCTCTCTTATATGTGAGATGGGATGACACCCATCTTGTGTCTGAAATATTCAAATGGTGTCGTTGCTAGAGGTTTAGTAAAGATGTCTGCAATTTGTTCTGTAGTGGGAATGTAATTGACCTGAACAATCTAATTGGTGACCTTCTCTCTCAGAAAATGATATTTTATGGGAATATGCTTGGTGTTGGAGTGGAATACAGGATTTTTAGACACACTGATGGAACAAGTGTTATCACAATGAATTGGGATCGGTGCAGTGTATTTTACCTCGAAATCTGCAAGTGTCTGAATCATCTATAATACATGAGTGCAACAGGTAGCAAAAACAATGTACTATGCCTCTGTGGTTGATAAAGAAATTGAACCTTTCTTTTTACTAAGCCAGGCTACTAAGGAGTCACCCAGGAAGAATGCTCCTCCACTGGTGCTTTTTCTCTCATCAACACAGTTTGCCCAATCTGCATCTGAATAAGCAGTCAGTTGAAGATTTTGATTTCTGGGATACCACAAACCATAAGTCATTGTTTCTTTCAAATACCTGAATATCCTTTTGACATCTTGCAAATGACTCTGTTTAGGTGCAGCCTGAAATATTCCTACCATTCCTACAGCATGCATTATATCTGGGCGAGATGTTGTGATGTATAGCAGGCTTCCTATCATTGATCGATATGAGCTTTGATCAACATCAGGTGAATCATAATCCTTGCTTAATTTACATCTAGTTACCATAGGTGTACCCACAGGTTTAGAATATTCCATTTTAAACCTTTTCATCATTTCTCTTAGATATTTTTCTTGAGAAATGAACATCCCTTTGGGCCTCTAAGTAATTTGCAGACCAAGAAAAAATGGCAGTTCTCCTATCATAGACTTTTCAAATTAAGACTCCATGGCAGATGCAAACCATTGTACTAATGAATCCTTATTACATCCAAATATGATGTCATCTACATAGACCAGTATGATGAGAAAATTATTATCCTCTATTTTAATATACATATTGTTGTCAGTTGTTCCTCTCTTGAACCCTTTGTCTTTGAGATACGTATCCATTTTGTGATACCAGGCTCGTGGGGCCTGTTTTAAACCATATAAAGCTTTCTTCAGCTTGCATACTAAGTCAGGTTTATCAGAGAGTTTGAAACCCTCTAGTTGTTCCATATAGACTTCTTCAGTTAAATCTCCATTTAGAAAGGCTAACTTTACATCCATTTGGTATACTTTAAACCTTTTATGACAAGCATAGGCAAGAAACATTCTGATAGATTCTAATATTGCTACAGGCGGAAATGTTTCACCAAAATCTAGTCCTTCTATCTGAGCATAGCCTTTAGAGACTAACCTTGCTTTGTTCCTAATAACTTGTCCTTGCTCATTCAACTTATTCTTAAAGATCCATTTGGAGCCAATGACGTTTTTGCCTTCAGGTCTTTGAACCATCTCCCATGTATTGTTTTTCTCAATCTGATCAAGTTCATCATTCATTGCTTTAACCCAGTGATCATCTTTGTTGGCTTCATTTAAATTCTTGGGTTCCAACATGGATATGAGATCTATATGAGATTGTTCGGTGGTTTTGATTAGTTTTCTCCTGGTTTGTACACCTTTGTCTTTTTCTCCAATTATCTGACTTGCAGGATGGTTCTTTTGAATGATTCTGGAGGAGGAATTTGTAGTTGACTGTTGATTTGAGTTTGTCTGAGTGTTTGAGTCTTCATCTGATTCAAAGTCTTCGTTTTTTTATTCTTGGACCTGTTCACCTTTAGATTTATCTATGTCTTCTGTATAAGACTCATTACTGTATGCCTCTCTTGCTATGATTCCTTCATCATTTTTTACATCAATACAGTCAACCATTTTATGTAGCCTCTTATTATAGCATCTATATCCTTTACTGTTTGTAGCATACCCTAAGAAGATACCTTCATCAGCCCTATCATCATATTTGTCAAGGTTCTCATCATTATTCTTTATGTAGCATTTACTCCCAAAGACTCTGAAGTGTTTGATTGAGGCAGGTCTTCCAAACCATAATTCATAAGGTGTCTTGTCACTTTGTGGTCTNTCATCAGCCCTATCATCATATTTGTCAAGGTTCTCATCATTATTCTTTATGTAGCATTTACTCCCAAAGACTCTGAAGTGTTTGATTGAGGCAGGTCTTCCAAACCAGAATTCATAAGGTGTCTTGTCACTTTGTGGTCTGAGGTGGGTTTTGTTAAGAACATGGATTGTTGTGTGTATTTCTTCTACCCAGTAGGTTTGACCAATGTTCTTCTCATTCATCACTGACCTAGCCATTTCCTGCATTGTTCTGTTTTGCCTCTCAACAACTCCATTTTGTTGTGGAGTTCTTGGGATTGTGTATTCTCTCTTGATCCCATGTTCATCGCAGAATTCCTTGAAGTTTCTTGACATAAACTCTCCTCCCTGATATGATCTTACTTCCTTTAACCTCTTGCCTGTTTGAGTCTCTATTAAAACCTTAAATATTTTCAACTTCTCAAATGATTTATCTTTTTCTTTGAGAAAGGCAACCCAAGTAAGTCTGGAGTAATCATCGATAATCATCATGAAGTAGTTTTCTTTCCCTATTCCTTCCTATCTTGATGGTCCACATAAATCCATATGAACTAGTTGGAGTGGTTTCTCTGTTGAAGTAAAGCTCTTGGACTTGAACTGTGTCCTATTTTGCTTCCCTACTTGATAGGGTTTACACATTGAATCTTGGGGCTTTGATATTATCGGAATATCTTTTACTACCTCGAGGTTTTAGAGTTTGATTAGGTGGTCAAATTTTAGATGTCCAAGTCTCCTATGCCATAATCAACTTTCATCATGTTTGCTTAGATGATATTCTTCTCTATTTCTTTCATCACATATACGTTATTTTATGTCCTTATGGCTTTGGCCACCACTTTTCCTGAGTTTACAGACTTTATCTTGCAGTCCTTGGATGTGAACAACACTTTGCATCCTCTGTCACACATTTGACTTACACTGAGTATATTATGTTTCAGCCCATCCACAAGTAGAACATCTTGGGATTTTCTTTTTCCATTACTTAAGCTCACCATCCCTTTGCCCTTTATTTTCTCTGGAGCATCATTTCCAAAGGTTATGTTTCTTGATTTACTTTCACTTAGAGATAGAAACTTGTCTTTGTCTCCCGTCATGTGTTTGGAGAATCCACTCTCTATATACCAAGTGTTCGTTTTTCTTTGAGCGAACAACACTAATCCACACTTGCCACTTTCCTTCTTCTTCCAAAATTTGACATTTTCAACAAGAGATTTCAAATTTGGTTCATATTCCCTTAAACGATAGTCAATAGATTTGTGTCCATAGTTATGACAGATGTAGCATTCAATCTCATTGTTCAATAGGTCAAACTTATTGGTGCAACGTTGTCTACTCATTGACTGCTATTTATTTCTTGACCTCTTTAGTTGCAGGTCCATGGACTTAATTTGGCAATTGGCAATCAGTGAAGGATTGTTACTTGGTTGCATCATTCTTTGTTGTGGCAAGTATTTATTCCTTTGAAATCTTAATTGCTCATGTCTAAGTATTAAGGAACAATTTACATCTTTGTGACCAAAGTTAGCACAGTAGAAACAATATCCATAGAAGAATTCTTTGTACCTGGAAAATGGTTGTCTTCTTTGAGAAAATCGATTTCTTCCAGACTGATGTCGTCGATTAGCAGTGAGCACATTACTTCTTTGTTCTACAAATTCAGATCTAGCATCTTTTACCTTACTCGACATGGGCGGCTGATTGTCTTCCTTTGTTTCTGCAGGATTGTTATTGTCATTGGTTGTACTTTTGACAAACTTGATGGGTTCTTCATTTCTTGGCTTACCACTACTTGAACCCTCTTCATACCCCAAGCCAGTTTTCAGCTTTGGATTCCTTTGTTGATTCAAAATGGTGGCCAATCCTTCTGAGGCTTTGATACTTGACATATTTTGATTATACAAGGCTTGAAACTTCTCCATTTCTTTCCTCATTTTCACTGCTTGTTCTAATGCTTCACATCTTGCCTTCTTTTCTGATAGCTGTTGTTTCAGAATCTCTTCGATTTTCTTTGCCTCTTCCAATTCTACTTTTAGTAGGACAAGGTCTTCATCAGGTTCTTTACTGTCTTTCTCGAACTGTATCAACAATTGTCTTTGTTTTATGTTCTTTATTCTTAGTCTATCAATCTCTTTCAGTGCACTGATCAGTTCTCCTTCCATGTCAACCACAACTTCTTCTTCATCACTGCCTGTGATTTTATTATCATAATCCTCTTTGGCCATAAGTATGAAGTCATTTAGTTTATCTTCAATAGAGTAGTCATTTTCTTCATCATCTGAAGGATCATCATCATTGTTTACGCATAGACTTTTCTTCTTAAAGTTTTTCTCTTTAAAGAAATTTTTGTGTTTGTACTTCTCCTCATCATCACATGTCTGATCCTTTCCTTTGTGAAGACATTTATTTGCAAAATGACCTATCCTACCACAGTTGAAACATTTGAAAGGCAGTTTACCTTTGTATTTTCCTAATCCCTTCTCCAGTCTCTTCACAAATTTTGCTTCAATTTCATTGATCTTAGAATCCTCATTCTTGTCTGCTTTAAATGATGCTTCTCTAGAGGTAGGTTTATATTTAACTATTCTCATTTCATATGCAGTC
>JASDQU010103788.1:256628-286391 GCA_032191745.1 Picea mariana | reverse complement strand
TAAAAACCTCTTCTTATTTATATGATAAGTATTATTTACATTCTTTACATTATCATACATTTGAGCACCAACTCATTGTGAGGCTACAACCTATGTTTTGCAAGCTGCAACTTGCTGAGAGCACCAACTCTTTGTTTTTCTCTAGCACCCACTAGAAGGAAGCACCAACTCCCCGGTTTCTCTAGCATCAACTAGAAGGAAGCACCAACTCCCTATGTTCAAGCCCCCACTTGAAACTCTGAGGACACCAGTCCTCCCTAGCACCTCCCAACCTCCCTGGATTATAAATATGAAATAATGAAACCTATTACAGTGATATAGTGTTCAATATTAGCTTACCAGTGTCATCACTGTTCTGCAAGATCTTGCTACTCAGACTTCCTTGTTGTCTTCCAGCATGCATCCACTTCCCTTCCTATTCTTCAGCTTTCATGATCTGTGCGCCATGTCCATTTGATGCACATTTCTTCTTCTGTACTTTTCAGCTGCTGTACTCTGATCCTTCTTCATGCATAAATCACCTTCAACAACATCCATAGCAATCCCGACAACAACAACAACCACATCTCTTCTATGTACTGTGTATTTATAGTTTTTGTGCACCTTGTGCATGTAATGCACACAATACCTCTGTATACTCACACCACGCCAACATCCTCCACAACTTGAGTGCTCTGTTTGATCATCATCGTGACTCTTCAGCTTCTCTGGCCATTTTTCCACTCGTTCAGGATCATTGTATGTTATACTGAGATTCCTCAGACTCTCTGGCAGTTGAGACTCTTCATCTTCTCTGTGACAGTCGAGCTCACCTTCTCTGTTCCAGTTACAAGCTTCAATTCTCATACAGTTGTCAATCGCCTCAATGAGCATCTTCATTCCTCATGAACATTCCCAGAGACTCTTCATCTCCTCTGTCAATCACCCCGAAGTGTCTTCGAGTCCTCTGGCAGAAACCATTAGTGGTTTCTGGCAGTTACACCATGACGTGCTACAATAGCCCTCCGATTATGCTCAGATTCACCCACATCGTTGGATTAACTCTGATAGGTTCTTGTGTTATTTACCCGTTTTGCACTTTTGCAATTTGGAGATTCTGTGATGAGACATCTTGAGTCTCCATGTCACGAGTTCTGAAACTCCGAAAAAGATCTTTTCTGTGCTAGCTCCTTCCTTTATATGGCCATGGCTATGACAAAGCACTTACGCATAAAGCACTTTCATGATTTCGCATTTCATGAATCTGGATATGAGGCATCTCGACTCTCCAAGTCGCGATCCCTGAAACGCGGAAAAGAAGCTTGTTTGCACGTACTCTTCTCTTCAGCTCTTCAATGCTGTGACCACCGGCTGAGACCATGTTCTTATGCATAAAGCTTTTTTCGTGAATTAGCATTTTGTGAGTCTGGAGATGAGGCAACTCGACTCTCCAAGTCGCGATCCCCGAAACCCTGAGATGGAGCTGAGATCAACGGTGCATGATCTCGATGAATATACAGTCCAGATCTCATCGTGAATTCACATATCATGATTCCTTCAATGGAGATTCTTGTCACTCCAAGTTGCGATAGGCAAAACTATGAAATGAAGCTTAAATCAACGGTCCACAATCACACCTTGATCTGACGGCTGTGATTAAATCATGATTTCGTATATCGTGATTTCAATGGTCATATTTCTTGCCTCTTCAAGTCGCAAGTCGTGAAATTCCGAAATGGAGTCTCGGATCAACAATCCAGAACTGTCCCCAATGGACGGCTAGGATTCCTTCACAGTTTTGGGGAGTTGGATGACTCTTGGACTTATCCGCCTTGCAGCTTCACAATATCTAACGGCTATTGAGCCTTCGTAGATACCGCAGATCCTACGACCCAGATCTTCTTGTGATTTTGCCACTTTGTGATTTCACTACTCTTGCCATCGCTGTTCTTTGCCATCGTTGATCTTTTTCATCACTGTTCTTGCCATCAATGACAAGCTTACTCACTTCGCGATTTTGTTTTTCTTGCCATCATTGTTCTTTGCCATCACTGATCTTTTCCATCGCTGTTCTTGGCCATCGTTGTTCTTTTTCATCGTTGTTCTTGGCCATCGTTGTTCTTGCCATCAATGACAAGCTTACTCCCAACTGTAAACCTTCCAACAATATCATTATGTTAATCCATTTGTTCCTTCATTACTTCATTGATTTGATTGTACTTATCATTTAATGTGATTGTTCTTCATTCTTTTTGTAAGAGATATCATTTTTTAATTCACTTATGCTCCATTTTGAAAAACCTTTCATATTAATTTTAAGTAAAATTTAAATTTAATATAATAATATTATTATTAATCTTAAATAAACAATATTATTATCGGGATTTGTTACTTAAAAGTTTTTTTTAACCGAATTTTGAACAGTTGAGTCGAGTCTCCCTAAGATCAGATAGATTTGGGTTAATATATATCAGACTTGGGTCTCTGGGATATCCATCACGCAACCTTGTTATCAGCTGAGATAGGTAATGGGATCCTTTGCATTCATTTTTTTTATGTGTCTCATTTGGTTTACAACTAGTACAGAGTACAATTTTTTTCATGCATAACTCAAGGAGATCCAACATATATACAATCTTCTCTTTCTTATTGAAATAGAATGCTTCTTTTCAAAGGAAAAAAAAATTGTTTTAACTTAGTCACATTTTGAAGTCTTATGCATAAGAGTAGTATGCCACAATTTTTATTCATCAATCTTTTTAAAAAAATTGAAGACTTAATTTTACATCTGTGATATTGTGAATATTTTTTAAAACCTAAATCTACCCAATTCTACTTCAACTTTTAAAAGCATAGATTAACGTTTGTGATTTATATTTTTCTTTTAGACTATGCATAAATAATACATTATTAAAAGTTTTAGATGTTCCATATCTATTTTACTTTTTCAGTTATTGAAATTAATTTGTAAGTTAATTTTGTTTTATTTTTTTCAAATTTTTCATAAATGGTAGGTGATACTTATTCCATTTATTCTACTATAATCCTATATTGATCATAATAATTAAACTTGTTATATTTAATTTTGATGGCATTCAATTATACAATATGTGTCCACTACATGAATGATATCAACTTAAATTGTTTCAATATCAACATGTTGACTTATATTCTAGTCATCTTAAATTCACTTATCATGATATCAACCTAAATTGTTTCAATATCAACAAGTTCACATATATCCTACTCATCTTAAATTCACATTTAAATGAATCAAGATTAAACATTCTACATTTTATGTCAATCTACATGGTATCAATTGACATTTTGACATCTTTGGATGGGTTTTGAAGGAAAAATTGCACCTCATCTCTAGTTTCCAAAAAGGATTTATTCTTAACTTGTGTTCACCCATTTCGAGTACGAACCTTACATCAACACTCAAAATCACATTAACAAAATAATGCAATCCAATCTATATATATATATTCATTAATAACCTATGCATTAGAATCAAATAAATTCAGAAATGATATATGCTCGAAGTCATTACAACATATTCATTATGAGCTTTATTCATGTCATTATATGAATTGATTTGGAGTGGGGAAAATAGCAATCATTCCTCACAACTATCCAAACTACACCCAATCGACATAAAACAAGATCATTTTATCTAGATAATATTACCAATAATAAATTGGCAACCCCCCAAAAAAGTTAGAAAGATTTAAATTAAAAAAAAAATGTTAGAAAAAATTAAATTAAATTTAGTTAAATTTTAGCGAACTAAATAATGAGTAAATCTAAAGAGACGAAAAGCTCTAAATTATTGATCTAATATTCGGGAGAAATTAATGAGATGGAAGAAAGAGTAAAGTAATTTAACAAGTTAAATAAATATGTATATTCCAATTCGGGAGAAATTAATGAGAGGGAAGAATGAATAAAGTAGTTTAACAAGTTAAATAAATATGTATATTCCATCGATTTTGTGAGAAAAAACTTTATAATTATTTCTTTCATAAAAATTAAAATATAATGTTTTTTCAAATTAATTTTGTATGCTTAAATTTGGGTTAACTTTTGTGGGCTCAAATTTATATTATATTTTGTATAGAAAACTACATTTATGTCCATAAAAAAACTTAAAAAAATGAAATATTTATGTCATCTTTATCATCAGTCACATGACCCATATGTGTCGTTAGTCTCAAGTTAAGTCACCTTTGGTATCTATCATATTAAATTCACCTTTGTATTCAATTCCATCTTTTCCCTTTTCACTATATTTTTTAAGATTTGCTTGTTAACTCTTGTTTGTATGTTTATATGATGTTTAATGATGAATTTTTAAGACTTGCTTGTTAACTTTTGTTCGTATGTTTATATGGTGTTTAATGATTTTTTTTTTTTAAATAAAAAAGGGCAGGCCCTGCTATAATATATTAACCAAAAATTGTAACAGAGTATCCATGGTCAAGAGTCTAAATCGTCCATAATGCTGCCGGAAACCGGAAACCAGCATTGAAACATGTCAAAAACAACTATAATCTATTGGCACATGTCCTGCCCGAAGGAAACCAGGACAGGTGCCTAAAGTCTAAGGACAGGTAAAACAGAAACAAAAAGCTAAAAACCATAAAACTTGAAAATTCTAGGTTGTTGGTGACCTGTCGTCTTCGTTGGTCTTCCAAGTGGAGCCAGCCGGGATGGTGAAAGACTGCGCACAAAGAGGACATTTGCTGCTAGCTGGAGCGTCCGAGTAAGCATCGAATAGCGCGTCCAAGCGTTGTCCCATGACAAGTGCCCGGTGCTCCAGGTCAGCCATGTGGCCTCGGAGCTCAAACACCAAGGACAGGTGCTCCTCGCGACGGAGAAAGCCATGCATATCACCCTGCCAACCGCTCCTATCATCCGTTTGCTGCTCGTCGTCCTGCGCACCATCCTTATGCTGCTCGTCGTCCTGCGCCCCACCAGCGTTCTCTGCAGTCTCCATGTTCTGCCAGGGAAACTCTTCCTCAACTATGCACCCAAGAGCCTGGTCGTCCATCTTCAGCATGTGCATTGCATCCCCTCGACGAGGCTCTGTCACTTTGTCGCTCGGCGTTTCCATGGTTGCCAAGTCTGCTAACGCCAGGTCCTCCTCGACTATGCAGGCTGGGTACAATTGCTCGGTACTATCCTCAATTTTGACAGTATCCAGACTGCTACACCCCAAATGCTTCTCAGCAATGGTAGATAGTGTGGCCTTTTCCTCGGCGCGAGCTCTCTGTCTCAGTATAGAGGTGTCCATGACCAAAGCCCGCTCAAGCTGCTCCCTGCGCTTGTGCTGCTCCTTACGAGCGAACCAAGCAGAGCCCCGTTGTGGCACACCCCGTTTCCTTGGCATGATGCTGAGGACTCTCCCAGAGATACACCCAAACTGAGACCAATTGAAAGCATGATTACCAACAGCAATTCGCCACCACAGGGTGGTGTGCCAGGGCGCCAGGAGCTCTGAACCACACCGGCTTCTCCAGACACAGAGCAAGTCCAGGGCCGAAGCGAGAGAAAATCAATAGTCCGACTGCATATCCCCATAACCACATTTAGCATTGCACCCGCCCAGCTCGTAAATGCTCGCTCGCTGGAGGAGTCCTCCCATTGCAGTGCGTTTATGGCGAGCCTGCATCCGTAATACGAGTATTAAGGGGATGGCTGTCCACATTTAAGCCCCGACTTAAAACGCATCCAGATGGCGCACATTCTCCAGGTGTCACCCCATACGGGGCTTGAAGGTCTCTGCTGGCAAGGTCTCTTCATTGGTGAGAGAGTTCAGTCTCTGCAGATAAACTGGCTTGCCAATAGATAAGATCAGACTTTGCATCAATTCCCTTGTTTGCAAGGTGGTCCGCAACTTTATTAGGTTCACGCCTCACAAGGGAGGGGATGAGAATAAGGTGTGGGTTGATAAAGTCCTTGAAATCTTCCAGAAGACCCAGAAGTCTCCAACTGGGCGAAGTTTTCCAGGGGGGCTGTCCATTCAGGATTCGCGTTGCAAGTTGAATAATTACTTGTGAGTCGCCTTCAAAGATTAAGCGAGAATGCTGACTCTGTGTTGCCATTTGGAGGCCTTTTACCAGGCTGGAGAGCTCCACCACATTGTTTGTGTTTTCGCCCAGGAAGCCGTCAATCAGATGGGTGATCTTACCCAGGTGGTTCCTGAGTACTGCTCCGAGACCAGCCGGACCGGGGTTGCCCCTAGAGGCCCCATCGAAATTAAGCTTGAGGAATCCAGGGGGCGGAGGAGACCAAGTTGTTGGGCTGATGGCTTGCCTATGTTTGGTGATCCCCTGAGTTTGAATGATTGAAGGCAAGTTCCATCCTTCAAGAATGCTTTTCTCCTCAGGCCTGCACTGCATGTTATCCTGGGACCAGGAGGAACTGAGAACCATTTCCCTAATAAACCTTGTCACCCTTTCCCACGTGGTGAGTGGGGGGGACAAAGTAGAATTGAATACTCTTTGATTTCTTTCTTTCCAAATTGCCCAGAGTATGAATCCTGGGAGTAGCTGCCATATTCGTTGGAGAATCGGGTTTTGGAAGGACACCGCATCCCAATTAACCAGGGTCTCCCGAATGCTGCTGCGGTCTCTTTGGGAGCGTCGCATAGATTGAGCTCCCCAGTCCCAAATCTGCTGACTGTAGTGACAAGTGTTGAGGAGGTGATCCATGGTTTCCTCCTTTTGCATACATAGGGTGCATCTGGAGGGTCCTGTGAAGCCTCTTTTCAAGAGATTATCCCAAGTAAGGATGCGGTTTTGGACCGTAAGCCAGAGGAAGAACGAGATTTTGGGCCAGGTAAAAGGCTTCCACACCTTGCTCCAGATTGAATCGTGGCCTTGGCCTGGGGTGTGTCCTTGCAGGTGTTAGGCTTCCTTAACCGAGAAGGTGCCTGATGTTGTGTGACCCCAACGGAGGATGTCTGATCCCTCTCTGGTGGGAATTTTCCTGGAGTGCAGGCACTCCTGCCAAGGTTTAAGATCAAGATTCTCCCTGATTTGCAGGTCTGTTGCATTGGTTTTCCATTGTCTCCAGGGCTGTCTTTCTGGAGCTGGGATCCAGAAGTCCTTAACAGTATTGTGCATGCTTTGCTGGAGAATAAGCTTAAAGGGTTGGAGGCTTACCAGATCATCGAGGGGGGGTAGTTGTTGCCATGAATCCTTCCAAAAGAGTGCGCTTTCGCCATCTCTAATCTCCCAGAAGGCATGCTGCTGAACTAGGGGGCGGTTTCGCCAGGCAGTGGTCCAAATGTTCGATCCTGGCATCTGTTCATTAAATCTGATTAGCTGATTGTATTGTGTGGCAGGGGCGTACTTATGTTTCCAGAGCCTTTCCCAGAGCTCTTGCGGATGTTGCAGCCATCTCCACCATATTTTGGCCCCCATGATCTTGTTCATTTTCCCCGGGTCCCGGATGCCTAGCCCTCCACAATTCTTTGGTTTACATATCTTCTCCAATCCTACTAAAGCCCATTTCTTATTGATGTTGTGTCCCTGCCATAAGAAGTTGCGTTGGAGGCTTCTAATGGCTTTGATGACTGAAACAGGTGCGGCCAGGGCAGTAAAAAGATACGTGGGTAGTGCTTGCAGGACTGATTTGAGCAGAACCAGTCTGGTGGATATGTTTAAAGGTCTAAAAGTCCAGTTATTCAGACGGTTAGCGATGGACAGGAGTAGGCTGTCCCAAGAGATGGTCTTCGCAGACTCTTCGGAGAGGGGGATACCCAGGTAAGTAGAAGGCAGGGAGCTTCTGGCTATGCCGAGAAAAGTTGAAAGGTGGACTTGAACCGGAACAGGCGTATTGAAAAAGAAGAGCTTTGACTTGTCCAGATTAAGGAGCATACCTGAGGCGGCCGAGAAGTCAGAGAGTATAGAGTTAAGCTTGGTTGCATATCTAACCGTGGGGGTAATCATGAGGAGAGTATCGTCGACAAACTGACTGTGCGAGGGTGCCGGGTGGAGGTTATGAAGGGGGAGCCCTGAAAGAGAACCATCAGAGACTGCGGCTTTAAGGTAGCGGCCGAGGCCTTCTGCCATGATAACAAAGAGAAAGGGGGAGAGGGGATCGCCCTGTCTGATACCTCTGGAAGAGTGAAAAGGGCGTGAGGGGGATCCATTGACAAGGATGGAGAAGAAGGGGGTTGAGGTGAGGGAAAGAATCCAGTCGACCCACCTGTTGGAAAAACCAAAAGATTCCAAGACCGATCGCATGTATTGCCAACTTAGTCTGTCGAAAGATTTTGATAGGTCAAGCTTGATAAGCAGACCTGGTGTTTTGCTCGTTTTCAACGAGTGAACAACCTCATTGGCCAGAATGACGCTGTCCATGATTTGTCTGCCCTCAACATAACCTGACTGCTCCTTTGAGATGATGAACGGTAGAATTGGCTTGAGCCGATTGGCTATTACTTTTGTGATTATTTTGTAAATGACATTACAAAGAGCGATGGGTCTGAACTTTTTCGGGTGCGTGACCCTTTCCTCCTTGGGGATGAGAGTAATGAAGGTTGCATTCAGGGCAGTGAGAACCTACCCAGAGGCTCGTGATTCTTCTACAACCTGCCAGACCTCTTCCTTGATCATATTCTAGCAATGATGGAAGAAGTCTGTAGTAAATCCGTCCGGCCCTAGAGCTTTTCCTAGGGGCATATTCTTTACTGCGTGATCCACCTCAGTCTGAGTAATGGGCCTTAGCAATGCTCTGTTTTGATCGGAGTTGATTATCCTGGGGATGTGGCGGGTAACCTTTTGAATTGCCTCCTCCCTGTTTGTGTTAGTCTCTGTAAGGAGATCTTGATAGAAGGAGTTGAGAGCATCTGCTATTTGATCATGGTCCTTTATTGGGATTCCTTGGTCGTCCTCCAACTGCGAGATGCGATTAATGTGTCTTCGGTGTGTCATTGCCTTGTGGAATAATTTTGTGTTACGCTCTCCTTCTTTAAGTTATTGAACCCTGGATTTTTTCCTCCATAGTATCTCCTCTTGTTCCCTGCAGATTTTTAGGTCCTCCATGAGTTTTTCCTCTGCCCGCACCTGACTTTGAGTTCTGTTCCCTGCGATGAAGGTGCGCTAAAGGTCCTCTAGTTGAGTCTCTATTTGTCTTTTCCTGAGGAAGATGTCTCCAAAGGTGGTTTTGTTCCAGCGTTTCAAAAGTATCTTGAAGTTCTTGAGATGCTGCTGGAACTTGTACATATGAGTTCCATGGTCTATTTCAGCTTGGTCCCACCAGTCTTGTGCTAGTTGTTGGAAGTTTGGGTGGGTGAGCGAAAATTTTTCGAATCTAAAGGGCTTGGGCCTGGAGGGTCGCCCCGTGTCCAGGCAGAATTCTATGGGCCAGTGGTCCGACCCTGCCTTTGGCATAATATTTGCTTCCATGGCCTGGTCGCTTTCAAGGAGAGCATCGGTCACTAGAAAGCGGTCTAGCGTGCAGGCCACATGCTGGTTCCCTGTTCTTCTATTGGACCAAGTAAAGATGTCGTTCCGAGTTTCCATATCAACCAGGTTCAGTTTCTCTACGAGGGTATTAAATCTACCACTGTCTTGATCCAGCCGCTTTAGTCCTCCACATTTCTCCTCCAGAGTTAAAATTATGTTGAAGTCGCCTCCTATTATCCAGTGCGGGGTGCATATGAGGGTTTTGATAAGCTGCAGGGAATGTAATAAGTTTTCCTTGTCTTGAATAGCTTGAGGACGATAAACGTTTGTGATGGATCCTTCTTTTGAAGAGGCTAGAGATTTAAAGTGGGCAGTTAGGGTGTGCTTGGTCGAGAAGGGGTGGAGCAAGGTGACTGTTTGCGGGTTCCAGAGGATTGCCAGTCCTCCTGCCGCACCCCCTGAGTCCAGATAGATGAAATCCCATCCCTCCAGCTACTCCGGAGAATGCTTTCCGCTTCCTGTCCTGCACATTTGGTTTCCTGCAGAAGTAAGATATCTGGGTGTTTTGTCTTTATACAATCTTGGAGGATTCGTTGTTTGGATCGCCCGTTCAGGCCTCTTATGTTCCAGGAGATTGTTTTCATCATGTAGATGATGGGGGGGGATGGAGATAGCTCTCTAAGAGCCGCTGTATCTGGCCAGAATTGATCATTAGGTGCCTTGCTTCCTTAATGAGTTGTTGTGATGGTTTGCGCCCTCGCCTCTTGTTCTCCTTAGAGGGTTTTTTGCTCTCTAGGCTGTAATCGGCCATGATGCCCAGCCTAGCCGTAGATCCTGCTATGGAGTCGGTGAAAACTTTGTGCACTTTCCGTAGATGCTCTACCGGTATATGTTGCAGATCTTTTTGGTTAAGGGCCTCTTCTAGTTTCTCTAGATCTATTTCTTCCAGTTCTGTTTCATTCATCAGCATGTTGGTATCTTCGTTCTGGCTGGTTTGCGTTATCTGAATTATTTCCTTCTGACTTGCACTATTTGGATCTTCAGGATTCTTTCCTTTTGCTTGCATGGAGGTCTGAAGGGGGTTCTAAGACACCTTTTCTTGCGGCACCTGGTTCAAGGCTTCGAAGGAGTTCTTAGAGGCGTTCTTTGAGGCCATGCACTGGTTCTGTTTTTTAGAGGGATTTTTCCGCCTTCCAGTGACATTAGTAAAGCCATCCTTCTTCTTGGGCTCGGAGGGTTTTGGGCCGGAGGTATTCAAGGGGCAATCTCTGAATAGATGGCCGTGCTCATGGCATTTTCTGAATCGGAAAGGTATATGCTCGTAGTCAAGGGTTTGGTTCCAGTCCTCATCCTGGTATTCCAGTGTGATGGATCCTGGCAGAGGTTTTGATATGTCCATGTAGATGCAAATGCAGGCATAAGATGTGTATTTCCTTATCTTGGTGGCCTCTGAGGCTTTTACATATTGTCCCACCGTGTTCCCTATGCCCATTAGTATTTCTTCCAGCCAAAATTCATGGGGTAATGAGTACAGCCGGATCCAGACCGGCGCCCATGAGAAGTCCTCTAGATCTGGGTTGAATCTGTCGGTCCAGAATCGTAGAAATAGGCCTGCTGAGTTATAAAAATATGGTCCATTATCAAAAATTCTATCCTTGTCCTCAAGATTATACAGAATAATTGTGAAGAACCCCTTGGAGCTGAGCTGAACCTCATAGTCTCCCTTGGGGTTCCACCAGTCCTTAATCTACCTGGATAAGTCTTTTTCAGTCGGCCATAGGCCCAGAAATTTGCCTATTAGAGCATGGTCCGTCATGAATTGGGTATGTTCCCCCACCCTGTTCAATGTAATGCGGTAAAGTGGAGGTTTTTCCATTTGAGGGATGCACTTACCTGGCAGCCAGTTTTTGGATGATTGTGGGTTTGATGTGCTGGACTCGCTTTCCATTTATTTGTTGGTACTACGCCCCTGTGCAAAGAGTTGTTCCCTGAGATGCGTCGGCGGTTCAAAAGCCAACCATTTTGCCTGGAGTCCGGATCTATCATTGGCAGCTATGTCGCTGTACGAGGGGGGTTTCCCCCCCCCCGTCCGTGCTCATAGCTAGTGGTGCAGGATTCATGTGAGTGTCTGAGCTGAGAAGCTAAAAAGCGGAGTCAGGATTAGAACGCCAGAGCTTGCATCAGGCAGTCACGGCGCAGTGTTGCAGTCGAGCGCTAGGGTTCGCAGCCACCGATCAGATCTCAAGAACATTCCGTTGAAGGGAATTTTAAGAGGTTCATATGGTGTTTAATGATGAAGGAGATGGTCAATTTTAATTCAATTGAAGATTCATATTATTTGAAGATCCAATTCAATTGAAGTTGCATAAATTTTAATGTTTTTTTGTTAATTTTTGTGGGCTCAAATTTATATTATATTTTGTATTAAAATATACATTTATGTCCATGAGTAAAAAACTTAAGAAATGAAAGTTTTATTTTATATATTTTATTTTTTTCATCTGTCACATTACCCATATGTATTGTTAGTCTCAAGTTATGTCACCTTTGGTATCTATTATATTAAAATGACCTTTGTATTGAATTCCATTTTTTCCCTTTTCACTGTATTTTTTAAGACTTTCTTGTTAATTCTTGTTCGTATGTTTATATGGTGTTTAATTGTAACATCCCGCTCTGGTGCACTAAGAGAACTTATTCTTTGAGGACACTTGCTCGCAAGTGATCCGGATTTTTATGCTATTAAAACTTTTGATTTTGATTATGAGGCATTATGGGTTGATGACATGTTGTTTTACCGCTTTGACATAGACAGGCGCTATTGACTCGGTTTTACTGAGTGTGCAGGATTACGAACCTACAGGATGTCGAGGCATCGATGGAACCCCTTGGACTCCGAATCAAGTCAAGGAGTGTGCCATTGGGGTTTGATTATTTTACTCTGATATTAGTGCATCTAACTGGATGATATTATATGGATATGTTCTGACATGATTTGTTGATGATGCAGGCTGATGATAGCTTACCGACCAGACTCACATATGGAGTAAAGGGGTCACGCTCGACTACCAGAGATGTTGAGGGAGAGGTGTAGACAACAGCCCTACCATAGCCTACTAGCACTCTCGTCGTGGCTCGAACTGTAGGTTAATGATTACCTAGTTCGAGAGGACCCACGATGTTGTGAGGGCAGACTGCGACAGTCGCTCATGATGATTCTAAGGGGCACGCAATAAGACAGGGGCCTTATTCCTTAGAGGCCCTTAGTCTCCCACAAGTTCACCTGGCAGAGTGTTGACTCCAGGGGTTATTGATGTCTACCAAGTCAGTCAAGAGGCGAGTGGCACCCTTGGAGCACATAGTGCGTCCTGAAGGGCACGTCGCGCAAGGGAACAAATGAGGCTAGTGGCACCCTTGGATCTCCTAGTGCATCTTGAAGGGCACGTCACGTTGATGATGATAGAGGAATGAACCTAGATGGCCTTAGGATGAATAACGAGTTAAGTATTTTTAAAACAATTTCCCTAATTAAATGTCGCCCAGTACAAAATTTAAGTTCTAAGTCTAAATTACGCTAGGGGTAAAATTTTGTCTACCTTTAAAAATAATAATAATAAAATAAATAAATAAATAAAATAAAATAAAATAATAATAAGTAAAATAAAAACAACTTAAATAATAATTATGAACTTCGTTGAATCTTCTAACATGAAGGGAGTAAGAAATTTAATTTATTCAAAAAAAGGGGAAATTAATTGTTTTATCTTTTGATAATTTAAAATATACTAATTAAATAATAAAAGGGAAAAGGGGTTAAATTCCACACCTGCCTTTTTGAGTTCTAATTAAAAAGGGGAAAGGGGGAAAGTCAAAAAAATATATATAGGAAACTAGGGAAAAGAGGTAACATAAAAAGGGAAAAAGGGGGACTTAAGGGAAAAAGCGGAAGGTCAACTTAGTAAAGAATCTACCATTTAAGAGCTTTCTAATTTTAAACCGAATTAGCAATTTCATAATAGGGAAAGCCTTTAAAACCTGTAAGGGGATTTGGGGACACCTAGGAGTGATTCTAGGAGTAACTCTAGGTGGGTGAGGGAAATAAGATAATTAATTAATTAAAGAAATTAAATAATGGAGGTGAAGGGGATGGGTGACACTGGTACGAAGAGGAATTTTTAGGAATTTATTTTTAAAACTTTAATTAAATGAAATTTAGGAAAGAAAGGAAGCTTGAAACTCTATATAATGAAGGAGGAAGGATGAAGGATCATCTTCTGTTTGTGTAACGTTGCGCTGCAGAATTATCTACTTGATTGATTTACGTGTGGGAGTTGGGGATACCCAGATCAGAGAGGTGTGGTAGCTCGGGATTGCAAGGCGAGCTGGGAGTTAGATGAAATCTCTGGTTCGTGTGCATGGCCCCTTTATGGCTCAGGGGGCTAAGGGGGAAGAATAGTACCCGTAGCATTGGATGGGAGGTACCGGTGAAGTCTCGACGGTCGATAAGCGGGAGTTGCACAGAGTGCGCAGACGACACTCGGAGAGGGTGAACAGGCAATGGTATGCTTTCTTCATTTGAATGGTAGATTTTTGTAGGATTTATGATTTGGATCTGCATGTTTACTGGGTAGGTAATTGGTTGTCTAATTTCATGTCTGAAATTTTTATTGCCTAGTTGATTGATTGGTTGATTGATTTCCCTTGACCTTCGTCTTTCCACATGTTGTGACCACCCTGTGTGTTGATTTTAACCTTGAGGTTGTTTAGTCGTCCTCCCTATCTCACTAGTCCTCGCCTGAGCAGTCGGCCAGGAGCCTGATCTTCGATCGTCGCCTTAGCGTTAAAAGACCTATGGATCTCAACGCCCTGCTTTTATGTGCAAAGATGGCGAAGCGAAGGTGAACTTATCAGCCATCTACCTCTATGGATGATCTTGCTTGATTGTTGGACTTATGTTTTCTAGTACGGCTTCTGCATTTGGATACTTTGCTTCCTTGTTGTTTATTTGTTGCGCCTCGACTGATAGAATCCATACGATCCTTTCGATGATTTATCCTTATGGACCTGGGTTTCTCTTACTGTTGTCAACATTTTTATATTGGTAACCCAAGATGAAAAAAAATATATTTAACTTCTTTCTATGTTGTGTTTCTTGTTGGACTGGCTGGTTTTTATTACTTCGACGATTGTAATTGTGTATCTGAGGTAAAAATATTACCTCTGTTGTTTTAATTAGGTACTAGATGTAAATTATTACTTCAGCGATTGCATTTAGGTGATGGCTGTAAAAATTTTAACCTTGCGTTTGTTTAATGATGGAAAATTTAACACTACACCCCTTGCCCACAAAATTTTACCTTGACGTTTTATTCAAATTTACCCTTGTTCCCTCATTGAGTGACTTTGTTTGTTGCGTTTCTCTTTTATTCAGTGAATTGCAGTGTGTTCATTTATTTCTAAATATCACAGTTGGACTATTCCCTTCAAGCACTCTAGAAGGCCCTTGACTGGAAACAGAACATTTGTCTGCTTGAACCTTGGTCTGCATTTGCCTTTCCCAGCTAATACCGGATTCTATTGCATGGCTTGTTTTACATTTGTTTTCACGTCTTAAACACCCATGTTGACCTTTAAAGGATTCTCTGAGTTGTTGTTTTTGCCCACGACTTGCCGTTACCTTATGGCCTGCGATTTGAGTGTTAGTCAACAATTTTCGTCTAGGGTAAGGTAGAGAGTAGACTTAGATCTCTGCCTGAAATTTGTCTAAAACGCAGCCATATCTAGCTAACTGGACAAAGAGTTACTCCTCCCTTAGACAACGTGTTGATCACTGCTTGGTGGTGAGTTTTTTTTTGTTGAA
Source organism: Picea mariana (assembly GCA_032191745.1). NCBI lineage: Eukaryota > Viridiplantae > Streptophyta > Pinopsida > Pinales > Pinaceae > Picea > Picea mariana. Next base: position 271,133 of record JASDQU010103788.1, on the reverse strand, counting down.
TGATCACGTTTTGCCTTCGATGGAGGCCTGCGATTTCTAGTTCATTCACCTCCCCCAGATCACCCTCTATTTGTTGACTGTGTTGCTACAATAATGATTTCGTTTTCCCTTTCATGGTGTAACGTATTGGGTTGATGGAATTTTCTTTGAGTGGATTTGGATTGTGGTTAAGTCAAATGAGTTGCCATTAAATGGGCACGATTCACCATTAACTTGTAACATGTGTTTTAACTTTATTAATAGCTGAAACGTGTAATTTCTTCTGGGCGGATTAGTACAACGTTATCCCTATTTGCAGCGACGCCCATTTTTTTTTATAAATAGGAACTCACCCATATCTTAGCCTGTGAATTACCCTTCAGTCAATTTCCTTTTTATACCCAGTAATTTGTGCATTGGGTTCTAAGCTGGATGAGTCAGTTGTCAGTTATTCAGTTAGAAATTGATTGATTGAATTAGTATTTTTTTCCCTTTATTGACAATGATAATTTAAACATTTTCATATTTATTGCTAGTTGGGTTAACCCCTTCTGTTGTAGGTATTGGTTAAATTCTCTTCTGCGCAGGTTAAACCTTCATTCACGATTTTTCTGGAGAAATTGACCTCCTTATCATAACTCGTTGTCTTCAATTACTGTCTTCCATTTCTATTACTGTCTTCATTTACTGTCATCAATTAATACTATACCAATAAGCAAGTATTGTCTTCCATTACTAATTATAGAAGAGTAGTTGCAAATAATGTTTTATTTATTATTAATTAGTGATTAAAAGGAAGGTCTACAAAAATAGTACGTTTCCTGTTGAAAAAGGAATGATTTTTATTTATTAAATTAGAGATGACAATGATTGTTTACTGAATAGTAAGTTCCTTGAAAAAGATTGATTCTAATGGTGACTTTTAGTTGTTAAGGAAAGGGATTTATTTACTAAAGACAAATTTGGTTAAAAAGGGTTGGGACAATAAGTTAAACATGAGAATTTTCCCACTTACCTTGTAATCAATTTAAGCACTCTTTTCCTTCTCTTAAGAATAACTTCTCCTAGAAGTAATAGATTAAACCTTCTCACTTTTGTTAGCATTTTTACCACTTTCATATTCAAGAGGAATTCCAAGGAAAGCATTCCAAAGACTCCCTTGCCTATTGATGATTCTCTTAAGAACTACCTTGAAAAAGGGGGCTTAGTTAGCTTTCATGACTTAACAAACATTTCTTTTAATGATACCACCATGTTACTTTATGTTAATCATTCGTGAGAAATTATATTACGACTTGGTACCATTGTATATAAATTGTTAAACCTTTAATTTAGATCGATTCTTAATGCTAAATTAAATTAACATGTTGACTTAATTGCCATTTATAAATGATTTCAATGCTAATCCAAATTTGTAATTGGCGACTAAGTGAAAGGTGGATTATTGTCTGATTGTAAATCTATGTTAAACTTAGAATAGTTTAGTGATCTCTAATTAACGTCAATTTAGTTCCTAGATATTGACCATTTAACTTGGATTAATGGTTGGGTAGTTGATGAGGTCATTTTTAGCTTGCACTTCCCGTTGAGGATAGTTGTTCATTATAATTAATGTTTATACTTGGTTGGTAAACTTTTAGTGTGCTTGGTCTGCTTGTGTCAAGCGGGATGTAGACACCTCCTTGTTCCTCAGAACAATCGCCAGCGTTGAGACCTTAAATGGTCAAAATCGATGGGAACCTAGGCTTGAGCGTTGCTTATGTGTCCTGGAGGTCCTAACCATTGCAGGGTAGGACGGGCGGGTAGTCATTCTTAATTCTGTCGGTTGATTGTCATTCATTGCTTCCAGAGGCTTGATGTGCTTAGGTCGTTATGTTGTTGCCGCATGAGTTGCACACATCATGTTCATCGTCGTGTTGCGATGTAGAGTGTATGTCTTTATTAGCCTTCTATACATGCACACACACACAAAAAAAAAAAATTGCACTAGTTATGAGAGGCTTGTTGTCGTGACGAAACAATAGGTTTGTTACATATGGTATCAAAGTGGGTTCAAACTGCGACTTGGGATCGCTATGGATTTCGTTGACATTATTTGATTATAATGTCGCTAATTGAGTTGACTTGTGTGCGTGTAGGTAATCATGGTTAGAGGATGTCACAGAGGTAGACGATGAGGTGCTAGGGGAGGAGGTGCAACGCCTCCAGTAGCATCCACGCTTGAGGGGTCTAACCCCCATGGAAACGAATAGGTTCTCGGATAGGAGCAGATAGGAGTTGGTGATGTAGTCATAATGATGAGATATTTTCAGCGCATGTCTAAGGCACTGATCAGCTGTTTGGACCGAGATGAGGCCAGGGCGCCGGCACCCGCTGAGGTTCCTCTGCGCACTCTGGTTAGTACTGGTAGCATTCACCATGAACTCGAGAAGGTCAAATTTCTTGAGTTCTTTGGTGCCACAGACGGCGCAGCCGCTGAGGCATGGTTGGAGAATATGGTGATGTGCTTTGCACTTTGCGACTATACCTCCAACATGAAGTTCTGCATGGCAATATTTCAACTGAAGGGGACCACTCTTCTATGGTGGAAGACGCTGCTACCGCAGCTGAACATGGTCATCGAAGACGTTTCATGGGAACTGTTCGAGGAATGGTTTCGAGAGAGGTACCTTTCAGAGGAATTCATTGAGCGTCAACTCAATGAGTTCAATGCCTTACGAAAGGGCAGTTGTACGGTGCCTGAGTATGAGGCCTATTTTATGGATTTGCTTCGGTATTCTCTGCACCTTAACACTAAGAAACTTAAGGTCAACAGGTTCATGTTCGGCCTTAACGGCAGCATACATGCAAAGGTCAGGATTCTGATGCCTCAAACCTTGCATGATGTCGTCCAGAAGGCCCTCATAGCAGAGGAGAAGCTTTTCAGTGGGGGTCAGACCAGGACTCCAGCGATACCAGCAGGGCAGGTGTCATCTGGAAAAGAACAACATCAGACACCGACTAGACATATGCTGGGATATCATGGCTTCCATATGGGATCCACTTTCACTACACCTCGACGACTGATGCCTCAGCAATGGACACCTTATCGGGGACCACAACATCAACAACAACGTCGACTGTAGCAGCAGCAGCTTAGGCCTGTTCAGTAGAACATACCAGGATTCCAGGCCGGTGGGTCATCATCTTCTACTTTGGGTACTAGGATTACTGGGTCGAAGAAGGGGTGTTGGATGTGTGGGGAGCCACACTACCAGAGCGATTGCCCTATGGAGAGGACTAGAGCATCTAGATCAGTTGGACCCACTACCATGGGAGATATGGGAAAGGCCCATCGGATTCATGTAGCGGTGAATAACTACCAGGAAAAGCACCAGTCGATTGTGCTCAAGACGACAGGTACCATCGCTAACCAGACCCTTAGTATTATGATCGATCCCAATGCTACTGAGAGTTTCATTTCTGGTGCAACACTAAAAAGGATTAAGGTAAAGGCAGTCAAATAAGATGAGTTTAGGTTCATAGAGATGTCTTCGGGAGCCAAACAAAAGGCTAGAGGAAAGGTTACGAGCTGTATCCTTAACCTGTGAGAGTTTGTCACAAGGGACAACTTGTATATCACGATCTTAGGATCTTATGATGTCGTGATTGGTATGGACTGGTTGGAATCGCATGAGGCGATACTCAACTGTAAGACGAAATGGATGAGCTTGGTCAATGACAAGGGACAAAGATGTGTGATTGTAGTCCAGAACCAGGGAGTTTCCCTGAGGTTCATCTCTTCCTTGCAACTTCGGAAGAGCATGCGCAAGGGGTGAAAGATTTATGCGATCCTTGCGTTAAACGAGAAGGGAGTAGCAGAAGGTTTAGAACACCTTCCGGTAGTGAGAGAGTATGCGAACGTGTTTTCGAAGGAGTTACCTGGGATGCCGCCAGAGAGGGAATTAATGTTTACCATAGACCGAAAACCAGGGACTAAACCGATAGCAAGAACGCCTTATCGGATGTCGACCCCGGAGTTACAAGAGTTGAAAATGCAACTAAAGGAGTTGTTGGACCTAGGAATGATATGTCCTAGTGTGTCACCATGGGGTGCACCTATTATTTTCATTTTAAAGAAGGACGGGTCGTGGAGGCTCTGCATTGACTACCTTCAGTTGAACAAGGCCATGATCAAGAATTAGTATCTGTTGCCGAGAATTGATGATATGTTCGATCAAATGAAGGGTGCGGCGACGTTCTCCAAGATCGATTTGCGATCAGGGTATCACCAATTACGGATTAAGCAGGATGACATCACTAAGACTTCCTTTAAGACAAGGTTTGGACATTACGAGTTTACTGTTTTACTGTTTGGACTAACAAACTCCCATGGGGTATTTATGAGTTTGATGAACGGGGTGTTCCGCGAGTACTTGGACAAGTTTGTCCAAGTATTAATTGACGATATTTTGATTTACTCTCGGATGATGGAGGAGCATGAAGAGCACTTGCGCTTGGTACTACAATGTTTGCGAGAGCACAAATTGTATGGGAAGTTGTCCAAATGCTCATTTTATCAATCAAAGATTTATTACTTAGGGCATGTCATCTCCAGCGAAGGCATCATCATGGATCTAGCCAAGGTTGAGGCTATCATGGAATGGCCTTTGCCGATGAATGCCTTGGAAGTCCATAGCTTCATGGGTTTAGCAGGATACTATCTATGGTTCATCGAGGGATTTTCAAAGATAGCAAATCCGATCACGGAATTGCAGAAGAAAAACAAGAAGTTTGTTTGGACCAAGAAATGCGCGGAAGCATTTTGGAGGCTCAAGGAATTGTTGACAACAACACCAATACTAAAGGTCCCTGACATGGACATGGACTTTTTGGTATGCACTGACGCATCCAAGGAGATCTTAGGCGGGGTCGTGATGCAATATGGACGAGTGATTGCTTACATTTCGAGGAAACTGAGAAGGCATGAGGAGAACTACGCGACTCATTATTTGGAGTTACTAGCCATCGTATATGCCTTGAAGGTTTGGAGACACTACCTTGTTGGATGAAAATTTGAACTAAAGACAGACCATTGTGGACTACAACACATATTTACGCAAAGTGACCTGAACGTGCGACACTGACGTTGGTCAGAATTGATTAGCGAGTACGACTTTGAGATTACTTACATAAAATGAGCAGTGAACTGAGTGGCGGATGCATTGAGTCAGAGACCACACATCTTTTCAGTGTTGCCTCTTCGAACGAATCTACGTGAAAAGATTCTAACTTTAAAGTGTGATGATGACTGGTACAAAGAGGTTGAGGGTTTTATCGGACAAAACACAATGATGATACCATGATTTGGGGGATTTTCATTTGACAGCGATGCTTTAATGAGGTTTAAAAGTCGGATCTACGTACCACCAAACGAAGAGTTGAGGATGTTGATCCTAAGCGAGGCTCATAGAGAAGTATACATGGCTCACTCGAGAGCCACGAAGATGAGGGCAGACCTTAAACCCTTATTCTTCTGGAAGGGAATGAAGGCAGACATAGTCAACTATGTGGCCATATGTCTAGAATGTCAGTAGGAAAAGGCTGAACATAAACACCTAGCAAGATTACTACAACCACATTCTATTCTAGAATCGAAATGGGAAGTTATTTCGATGGATTTTATTGTTGGATTGCCACTGACAGCAAGGAGACATGACTCGATTTTCGTAGAAGTAGACACTCTGACGAAGAGTGCTCACTTTATTCCTGTGTGTACGATGTATCAGGCACCTGACATAGCTAGAGTTTTCATCGGTGAGATTGTGAGGCTGCATGGCATGCCTAAGAGGATTATATCCGATCGAGGATCAGTGTTTGCTGGACGATTTTGGACGAGTTTCCAAGAGGCCTTGGGAACCCAACTTAACTTTAGTATTGCATATCACCGGAGACTGACAGGCAGACCGACCGAATGAACCAAACCTTGGAGGACATGTTGCACATGTACGTGATGGACCAACAAAAGCATTGGGAAGAATTCTTGCCACTGGTAGAAATCGCTTACAACAACAGTTACCAGAGCACCATTAAAATGGCGCCTTTCAAGTTTCTTTATAGGCGACCATGTCGGATGCCTGTGAGTTGGTATCGACTTGAGGATAGGGTCCTGGTAGGACCCGAAGCAATCCAAAAAATGGAAAAGCAAATGAAAACAATAAGACAAAGGATTAAAGAAGCGCAGGACTGATAGAAGAGTTATGCCGATGCGCACCATGTTGACCGTAGTTATGAGGTCGGCGATCGAGTCTTCTTGTGGGTTAAACTGCATAAGATTTCGATCAAGTTTCAGAAGGGAGCTAAACTCTCTCCTAGGTTCATGGGACCTTTTGAGATTATGGAGAGAAAGGGGCCCATGGCCTATCGACTAGCCTTGCCTGATTATTTGAGGCGTATGCACGATGTTTTTCATGTATCTGTTTTGAGACATTATATTAGTGATCCCACACATGTTATTGACATGAGTTCCTTGCAGGTATCGGATGAGGGACTGCTCACGGCTGAGCCGGTCCACATCTTGGATCATCGCGTTCGATAGCTACAACGTCAAACGGTAGATCAGGTCAAGGTCGAGTGGGACAATTATAGTCCACACTCGGTGACCTGGGAGGACGTATATGATATGCGCCACCAGTTTCCATTTTTGTTCGATAGATAGACATATGATACACTTTATTTCGGCATTTGTACTGTGAAACTTCAGGACGAAGTTTAGACCAAGAGAGGGTGTATGTAACATCCCGCTCTGGCACACTGAGCAAACTTATTCTTTGAGGACACTTGCTCGCAAGTGATCTAGATTTTTATGCTATTAAAACTTTTGATTTTGATTATGAGGCATTATGGGTTGATGACATATTGTTTTATTGCTTTGACATAGACATGTTCTATTGACTCAGTTTTACTGAGTGTGCAGGATTACGGACCTAAAGGATGATGAGGCATCGATGGAACCCCTTGGACTCCGGATCGAGTCAGGGAGTGTGCCATTGGGGTTTGATTGTTTTATTGTGATATTAGTGCATCTGACTGGATGATATGATATGGATATGTTCTGACATGATTTGTTGATGATGCAGGTTGACGATAGCTTGCCGACTAGACTCACATATGGAGTAAAAGGATCATGCACGACTACCAGAGATGTTGTGGGAGAGGAGTGGACAGCAACCCTTCAACAGCCTACTAGAACTCCCGCCGTGGGTCGAACTGTAGGTTAACAATTACCTAGTTTGAGAGGACCCACGATGTTGTGAGGGCAGACTACAAGGAACTCATCCTTAGAGGCCTTTAGAACCTGTAAGGGGATTTGGGGAGACCTAGGAATGATTCTAGGAGTAATTCTAGGTGGGTGAGGGAAATAAGATAATTAATTAATTAAAGAAATTAAATAATGGAGGAATGAAGGGGATGGGTGACACTTGTACGAAGAGGAATTTTTAGGAATTTATTTTTAAAACTTTAATTAAATGATATTTAGGAAAGAAAGGAAGCTCGGAACTCTATATAATGAAGGAGGAAGAATGATGAAGGATCATATTTTGTTTGCGTAACGTTACGCTGGAGAATTATCTACTTGACTGATTTACTTGTGGGAGTTGGGGATACCCAGCTCGGAGATGAGTGGTAGCTCGACCTTGCGAGGTGAGTTGGGAGCTAGATGAAATATTTGGTTAGTGTGTGTGGCCCCTTTGCAGCTTAGGGGGCTAAGGGAGAAGAAGAGTAACCCCTGCATTGGCTTGGAGGTACTAGTGAAGTCTCGACGGTCGGCGAGCGGGAGTTGCACGGAGCGCACGGACGACACTCGGAGCAGGCGAATAGGAAACGGTACACTTTCTTCGTTTGAATGGTAGATTGTTGTAGGATTTCTCATTTGGATCTACATGCTTACTAGGTAGGTAACTGGTTTTGTAGTTTCATGTCTGAAATTTTTATTGCCTAGCTGATTGATTGGTTGATTCCTTTTCCTTGACCTTCGTCTTTCCGCATGTCGTGACCGCCCTGTGTGTTTATTTTAACCTTGAGGTTGTTTAGCCTTCTTCCCTAGCTCACCAGTATGCGCATGAGAAGTTGGTCAAGAGCCTGATCTACTATCATCTCTTTACCATTAAAATACCTATGGATCTCAATGCCCTTCTTTTCTGTGCGAGGATGGCGAAGCGAAGGCGAACCTATCAGCTGTCTACCTCTATGGATGTCCTTACCTGATTATTGAACTTGCATCTTCCAGTACGGCCTTTGCGTTTGGAATACTTTGCTTCCTTGTTGTTTATTTGTTGTTCCTTGACTGATAGAATCCCTGTGATCCTTTCGATGATTTATCCTTATGGCCCTAGCGTTCCCTTACTGTTGTCATCATTTTTATATTGGTAACCCGAGATGAAAAAATATATATTTAACTTCTTTCTGTGTTGTGTTTCTTGTTGGACTGACTGGTTTTTATTACTTTGGTGATTTTAATTATGTATCTAAGGTAAAAATATTACCTCTGTTGTTGTAATTAGGTACTAGATGTAAATTATTACTTCAGCGATTGCATTTAGGTGATGGATGTAAAAATTTTAACCTTGCGTTTGTTTAAAAATGGAAAATTTAACACTGCGCCCCTTGCCCATGAAATTTTACCTCGACGTTTTACTCAAATTTACCCTTGTTCCCTCATTGATTGACTTTGGTTGCTGCATTTCTCTTTTATTCAACGAATTGCGGTGTGTTCGTTTAGTTCTGAATATATCAGTTGGACTATTTCCTTCAAGCACTTTGGAAGGCCCTTGACTGGAAACAGAACATTTGTCTACTTGAGCCTTGGTCTGCATTTGCCTTTCCCAACTAATATCGGATTCTATTGCACGGTTTGTTTTACATTTTTTTCACGTCTTAAACGCCCACGTTGACCTTTAAAGGATTGTCTAATTTGTTGTTTTTGCCCATGACTTGCCGTTACCTTATGGCCACGATTTTCATCCAGGGTAAGGCAAAGAGTAGACTTAGATATTTTTCTAAAGTTTGTCTAAAATGCAGCAATATCTGACTGACTGGACAACGAGTTACTCCTCCCTTAGAAAACGTGTTGATCACTGCTTGGCGGTGATTTTTTTTTGTTGAATGATCATGTTTTGCCTTTGATGGAGGCCTGCGATTTCCAGTTTGTTCACCCCCCCCAGATCGCCCTCTATTTGTTGACTGTGTTGCTACAACAACGATTTCGTTTGCCCTTTCATGGTGTAACGTATTGGGTTGATGGCGTTTTCTTTGAGTGGATTTGGATTGTGGTTAAGTCGAATGAGTTGCCATTAAATGGTCGCGATTCGCCATTAACTTGTAACCTACGTTTTAACTTTATTAATAATTGAATCGTCTAATTTCTTCTGGGCTGATCGGTATAGCGTTATCCCTGGGTAAAATCATGAAGATGGGTAACACTTTTGCTTGTTTTATGACAAAACAAACTGTATTTTCACAAGTTCTTCAACTTCCGGCATGCAAAAGTATTTTTTTTATTTAGAATTTCACTTTACAGTAAAAACAAAACTTGTGAATAATTTTGTTATATTTCTAATGACTATTTTTCAATTTTTTTTTATCAAGATTTGATATGTCAATTTGACAATTGTTTAACAATATGTTCCTTAAACATGAAAGGAATGATAATGAGTTATTGTTTTCCACAACAATGTATCTATTATTAAACTTATGTTTTTAAGAAATGAAATATACTGCAACAATCTACAGAGACTCTATTTTATTATGACTATAATTTTGAATCTAACGGATGAATATTATAATTTCTAGAATTTTTTGAAGTTGACCAAAATGAAGACATTGCAAATTTTAAAAACGTGTTTTTCTACACCTTGTATCTATCTTAATTTTTACTTAAAAGTAAAATCTAAAAATACCCTTTTGAAGAGAACAGTTTAACAATTATGAATATAAATTTTCCATAATTTCCGTTGTGTATTTTTAGAGATATTGATTTTTCATTTCACCGAATCATAATCTTACCTCAAAATATTATGCAGCTATTTTTTTATAAAATTAAATAAAATTAGATAAAAACAATGAAAATGAAAACAAATTATACCCAATGAAAGTAGATTCAATTTTAAAAATGTTGGTATCAATTCTGAAACTAAATTCTGAGTATTTGTAGGAGTCTGCTACCTCCAAAGATGAAGTAAGATGGAGAGAATTTGCAGTTTCCTGCAAACAGTTCCATTTTCAAGTTTTCGGCCGAAATATTCTTTCGGCCGAAACCTAGTTTTGAACGGAATCCGTTAAAAATAAACATTTCAGCCGAAAAGTATTTCGGCCGAAATATGTTTACCATGGGAAAATAATTCATTTAAAAAATATTGTACATGAATTTCGAGGGCACCGTTAAATTTGACGTGAAAATTTTTGGCCGAAAAATATTTCGGCTGAAAGAAACATTTGTTCGGCCGAAAATTTGCTGCTAGAAATTTTGGAGACCCGATTGTCACGAAAGTGTTACCCAGATTCATGATTTTACCCCCCTATTTGCAGCGATGCCCCTTTTTTTTATAAACAGGAACTCACCCGTATCTTAGCCTGTGAATTACCCTTCAATCAATTTCCTTTTTACACGCAGCAATTTGTGCATTGGGTTCTGAGCTGGATGAGTCGACTTCAGTTATTCAATTAGAAATTGATTGATTGAATCGATATTTTTTTCCCTTTGCTGACAATGATAATTTAAACCTTTTCATATTTATTGCCAGTTGGGTTAACCCCTTCTGTTGTAGGTATTGGTTAAATTCCCTTCTGTGTAGGTTAAACCTTCATTCATGATTTTTCTGGCGAAATTGAGCTTCCTTATCATAACTCATTGTCTTCAATTACTGTCTTCCATTTCTATTACTGTCTTCATTTACTGTCATCAATTAATACTGGACCAATAAGCAAGTACTGTCTTCCATTACTAATTATAGAAGAGTAGTTGAAAATAATGTTTTATTTATTATTAATTAGTGATAAAAATGAAGGTTTGCAAAAATAGTACATTCAGCTAAAAAATGAATGATTTTTATTTATTAAATTAGAGATGACAATGACTGTTTACTGAATAGTAAGTTCCTTGAAAAAGATTGATTCTAATGGTGACTTTTAGTTGTTAAGGGAAGGGATTTATTTACTAAAGAGAAATTTGGTTAAAAAGGGTTGGGACAATATGTTAAACTTGAGAATTTTTCCACTTACCTTGTAATCAATTTAAGCACTCTTTTCCTTCTCTTAAGAATAACTTCTCCTAGAAGTAATAGATTAAACCTTCTCACTTTTGTTAGCATTTTTACCGCTTTCATATTCAAGAGGAATTCCAAGGAAATCATGCCAAAGACTCCCTTGCCTATTGATGATTCTCTTAGGAACTACCTTGAAAAGGGGGGCTTAGTTAGCTTTCACAACTTAACAATCATTACTTTTAATGATACCACCATGTTACTTTATGTTAATCATTCATGAGAAATTATATTATGACTTGGTAACATTGTATAAATTGTTAAACCTTTAATTTAGATCGATTCTTAATGCTAAATTAAATTAACATGTTGACTTAATTGCCATTTATAAATGATTTCAATGCTAATGCAAATTTGTAATTGGCGACTAAGTGAAAGGTGGATTACTCTCTGACTGTAAATCTATGTTAAAATTAGACTAGTTCAGTAATCTGTAATTAACGTCAATTTAGTTCATAGATATTGACCATTTAACTTGGATTAATGGTTGGGTAGTTGATGAGGTCATTTTTAGCTTGCGCTTCCCATTGAGGATAGTTGTTCATTATAATTAATGTTTGTACTTGGTTGGTAAACTTTCAATGTGCCTCGTTTGCTTGAGCCAGGCGGGATGTAGACACCTCCTTGTTCCTCAGAATAGTCTCTAGCCTTGAGACCTTAAATGGTCAAAATCGATGGGAACCTGGGCTTGAGAATTTCTTATGTGTCCTGGAGGTCCTAACCATTGCAAGGTAGGATGAGCGGGTAGTCATTCTTAATTATGTCGGTTGATTGTCGTTCATTGCTTCCAGAGGCTTGATGTGCTTAGGTCGTTATGTTGTTGTCACATGAGTTGCACACGTCACGTTCGTCGTTGTGTTGCGACGTAGAGTATATGTCTTTATTACCCTTCTACACACGCACACACACACACAAAAAATTGCACTGGTTATGAGAGGCTTGTTGTCGTGACGAAACAATAGGTTCGTTACCTTAATGATGAAGAAGAGGGTCACTTTTAATTCAATTGAAGTTTCATATTATTTAAAGATCCAATTCAATTGAAGTTTCATATTATTGGAGGGTCCAACTTATAAAGTTAACAGATGATTTTGATGATTCAAATCTATAATCAAAATAAACTTAAATGGTTGAGGTGATAAAAAAGAAAATTCATCAAATCAAAATCCAAAATTCCTGATTTAAGAGATCTCAAACACACCAAGGTAAATGGTCAAAATAAACTTAAATGGTTGAGGTGATAAAAAAAGAAATTCATCAAATCAAAATCCAAAATCCTTGATTTAAGAGATCTCAAACACACCAAGGTAAATGGTCAAAATAAACTTAAATAGTTGAGGTGATAAGAAACAAAATTCATCAAATCAAAATCCAAAATCCGTGATTTAAGAAATCTCAAACACACCAAGGTAAATGGTCCAAGTAGTTCATTGCAATTTTAAGGAAGGCATTACACCCAAAACTAAATTTCTAATGGCTCTCTTTTTAATCAAGTCTTATTTTTCATATCAAGTTTTGGTTGTATGGATGTGCATATAAAGAATCACAAATATATAAGGTTTTCAAATGAATTTTGGTTTTTGACATTTTATGTTTGAAAATATAGAGAATCTTTTGGGTCAATGATATAGAGAATCTTTTGGACCAATATACATATAGATGGGATTAATTTTAGCATTTTTACATATGTTGGTATATGTATGGAGATTGATCTTAGTAGAGGAAATGTTCTAATAGATGTAAGAATTGAATTATGAAAACCTAAAATTCTAGTGTCAATTTTTCAATAAACCACATATTCTCTAACGTAAGTTAATCTTAAATAGAAAAAAAGATCATAAATCAAAACCAAAAAGATGATATTAATTTGAGCAACTAGTCTTGAAAAATAATGAAGAACTTTGAGAGTGGTACTTACAACTAAATCTTCATCAGAAAGTTGCAACTAAATCTCTAAATAAAAATAAAATATTAATTTTACAACTTCAGTTTTAATAAAGGAATTGATTGAACTTTAAAATTTGAGACATACGTCACCCTTCTCCAAATGTATAATATAAAATAAAACTAAGGAAAATTAGAAAATATCCAAATGCTTAATATAGTATAAAAAGAAAAAAATTAGAAAACATCATAATAACAACAAAATATATATTAATATGTTTAAATATTAATATTTATTTATTAAATGTAAGAGAAATTATTAGATTTTTATATTCTAAATGACTATGGATTTTTCAACATGTTAAATTCATTTCGGTATTCAAAAATGGATTTTGTTAATTTTGAACAACAAAAATTAAAAAAAAAATCATTTAGTAAAACAACTAGACAACCTCATATTATCTAACATTGATAAAATATAATTTCTTTTCTTTACTATGCATATATCTGGATTTAAAAAAATTGCAAATTTTTTTAATAACACACGTGTCAAACTTGACTTTCTATCCGCTACATTTAATATTGATCTCAAACCTAGCTGTTCTTGTTCTTACTTTGTCGTTGTTAATTGAAGGTCTAGGCTCTTTTCTTTTGGTGCAGGCTTTCACAAGCCACCGCCGAGATATTGCGAGGATCCACAATTGGTTTAATAACTTTTTGACATTAGCGCAAGAGGAGTGATTAACAAGCCAATTTCTCCATTGGATTTTTAATTAATCATAATAAACATTTTATTTCTTACGCAGAATATAAAGAATAGTATTCATAGATTTTAAATAAATTATAAGAGAAAATTTATTTCTTACAAAAAATATAAAGAATAGTAGTCATGACATGATCATATGACTGATGATCAATGGATCATAACACCAGGCACAAATTTGCACCAATGACCATGGACTCTGTAACCCATCTATGGGCAGTTGTATTAGGATTACATCAAAAAATCATATGAAAAAATGGTTAGCTTGCCCTTTCCTGGCCTGCACTTCTTCCAATGGGTTAATAAACCCCAACTTTCAAGTCGCCTTGTGTGGCATCCAATCTGGTTGCTTCTTCCATCGACCTCAACTAACCATCAGCCAACCATCAGACTCAATGACCGAGTATTCTTCAGTGAAATGGAATTTTTCATTAACGTCATCTGCCTGCAATTGTTTTTTCTGGTATGTCACTCCCTCATTATATCCTTCATTCGATCTCCTGCAATCCAGAAAGCGCTGAATCCGATTCAACGACTCTTGCACCGTCTGATCGGTCATATTAGCGAAGCAGAACCTAA
>JASDQU010103788.1:242660-254860 GCA_032191745.1 Picea mariana | reverse complement strand
GTATAATTAAGTTTATTATTTAAATTTTATTATTAAAAGTTGGTGAAAATAATTATCAATATTAATATTTTTATTATAATTATAATTAATTATTAAATTAATGAAATTAATGTTTCATATTAATATTTTTATTATAATTATTATTATAACTATATTTAGTATAATTATAATATAATATTAATATTCATTAATGAAATTAATTATTAATATTATTTTTTTCATTAAAATTATAATTGATTATTAATATTACTACATTTATTAATCTATTATTCATATTAGTATTTCTTATTGGTTGGGTTAATAGGTTGGGTTAATATGGATACATTTATTATTTTACAATGTAGTGATTGACTTGATTAATATTAATTGTACTTGTTGTTTGATTGCCATTTAGTTAAATTATTAATATGCATTTCATAATAAAATATTTAATATTTTATATATTGTATAAAATATTAAATATTTTGTCATGTAAGTATTGATGGCCCTGTATGATAGGTAAAATTAGGGATAAGTTTTATTTATGGGAGTATGAAATATTGATTGAACAATTAATTTAAATTTTTGAATGACTCGAAGACCACAATAATGTCTCAAACTTTTCAACCAATAATATATTAAAAAAATAAGTTATTTTATAGATTAAAATATATAAAAAAATGTATTTCCTATTAAAACATTAGATTTTCCATTAAAAAATTTTAAATCAATGAAAATTAATATATTGAATGATCCCTATTTTCCTGTAAACACATGTTACTTTGATTTTGATTTTTTCCTTTATGAGAGTGGAAATTCTATTCTCTCAATAAAATATTACAATGACGTCGAGGCTTGTAGACTTAGAACGGGTTCACCCAACATTAAAGATATAGCTAACTCACAAGCAATTGCCTATTTGGTTTGAAGTGATGACCTCCTAGGGACGACTGACCGAGAAAGGTAATTTTGGACGTTAAACTATAATGGAATTTAATATGAAGGTTTATGTCGTTCCCAAACAAGGCTGGAAAGGAAGTTTATATATTGTATATTATATAATATATATTTGCTTATTGGAATCCAGAGTACTGTAGATCACTATCCAGGTAATATATGTTATGGCAACATACCAAGTGCAAATAGTTGATGCTTATCCATGATAGAAATTGACTTTCTATGTAATATGTTTGATTTGACAATAGATGGTTGCTAGAGTTTTATATATATATATATATATATATATATATATATATATATATATATAGTGTTGCCATAATGAGAGATTGATTGAAAATTTGTTGGGATTTTAATATTGGGTTCTTCTATATATACAACTTAACCAATGTTATAATTGTTAAAAAAATGTGTATTCATTTGTAATGTATTCATAGAGTGGGAAAGAGAGTATTCGAATCTAAAAGAAAAAGTTATTTTATACACTATTTAGTATTTAGTCCATTCAATTTTTGGGATCAGTTAATTGGTTGGGATCCACCTTGAAATGAAAGGATAGGTATGCATTAGATTTTGTAATTTTCTTGAATTGGAACAATTTTTTCATTTTTCAAGAAAATAGATTATATTTTTTTGGCATTTTTCAAGAAAATAGATTATATTTTTTTGGCCTTGGAGAATTCATTGCTAAATATTTGAGTGTTTTCATTTTGTGACATTTTTTTGTAAGTTGTATTTTTTTTATTGAAAATCCTGTGTAATGTTTATGTAAGGAACTATTAAAGTGTCTAAGTTGGATTAGATTGGCATTTAAATTAGATTGCACATTACAACTTTTGTTTGCATTTGTCCCTTCCACATTTCTCTTATATTATGTAAGGTCTTTTTAAAACTAATATTGTATGTAGGAAAAGATTCATATTTCATTTTGTGTTTTGTTGGTATTTTGATCGACTGAAGATTCATATTTTATAACATTCCAGATACATGTTTCTTCTACTTTGATGAAATAGAAGATTTCTACACTTCACAGCTTAAGGTAAAAATGTTAAAATGGTCTATGCAATGGAACACCTTCATCAAAGAGTGACAGGGTCCCCCTGCCATGTAGAGTAGAAGAATGAAGATAAACTATATTCTTCTAGAAACATATGCTTAGTGTTAGAGAACTTAACTCTTCTCATTGCAATAAAAATCCGATAAAAAGTGACAATTATGATAAATTTACATTGTATATGCACCAGCACTCTCATAGTTTGCATTAGCAATCAATTCAGTTTGACATTTATTTGGAGTAAGACACCAAGTCCACATCCTCTCCATACGAATAAATAGAAAACCTTTGTTAGGAAACTTCCCAATACATTACTTCTATAAAAACACTGATGAATACATAGAGTATGAGGAATCTAGCAAATGCCATGGATCCTTCACAAACTGACAAACAAACTTTTGATTCCTCTCCACAATAATTTTCTAGCCACATGCAAATAAAAAACAGGGGACCCTACAAGCTTGTCTATCAACATAATACATCCAAGATGCTTCAATTTTGGTTACAACTAAAAATGAAGATCAACTTTGTATAAGAATCCCATGCAGAAAACAAGTGGTTAACATGGCACATTTGCTTAAATAAAGTAAATTTGGGACCCATGGGGAAAAAGTGGTTTTATTTCAAAAGCTAGCATAGTTTTTTAATGTTGTATTTGTTGCAACATCTCCATTTTGCACAAGGATGACTCTAGTGCTTATGTTTGATAACAACTTAGATTTGTAAGAATTTGAGTTTAAGGATTTACGATTCATGTTCTTGTGAACCCCCCTAATCACAACATGAAAGACATCATTTTCATTTGTTGCATTTAATGGTGAATTTTCTATGAAAAACAACTTCTCTGCTTCATCAAGGGCCTTTCTTTCCTCAATTGGTACTTCTCTTAGAGAATCTAAATCACATTTGTTTCTAGCCAACATTGTAATAACATTCATGTCAGAATGAACTACACTAGTTTTACAACAAGGTATTAATTTTTCAATGTAGAGTTATATAAATCCCACATCCCTTCCAATTCACACAAAAAAAACAATGATTGTAAGTAAGAGAAGGTAAAAAATTATTAAATGAAAACAATTTTTTGAAAAAAGAGAAGGCAAATTGCATCTTTTAGCTATCCACATAGAGTCTAATGAATAATAACATTATAATTCCCATTGATTTTTTATACCAAAAATTTACCATGTTGACTCTCAAAATTGTCAAAAGTCACCTGCAAAGAATTGCAAGGCATCCACATTTTTTTTTTGAAAAAACATTATATATACATATATAGTAAATAAAATATAAGTGGGGACCCCCTATAGTGTCATTCAAATAAGTAACCTGGAAGAGCCCCTTTCAAGGAAAAGTCACTTAAATTTTTTATTGATGATGGTTGTCTTTGATGCTTACAGATCACTTGCATGATCATTATTTTAATATGAGCTTGGTTTTAGTTCCCAATGCTAATAAGTGATAACAATAGTGGTTTCAAATGGTATTCAAAACTCCTCTTTGGGCATTGATTTTTTTGATTCTAAGTACAAATGATGGGAAAAATCATCTTCAAAAGAAGTGTTTCATGGTTTTTGTTTCAAATGGTAAAAGAGTTCTCATTTTATAAATATGTCGACATAGTATTCACTTACTATCTATTGAAATTTAAACATATGGATGTGACTTATCACGAAAGAAAAAGGGTGACCTTCATACATATGTGCATAATACATCAGTTATATATGTGTGTGTGTGTGTGTGTGTGTGTGTGTGTGTGTGTGTGTGTGTGGTCTGATACATATTATGTATATGGTCTAATACATATTAGACAAGTTACATTGATATGGTAGTGTCAACCTTATTGTTACAATTATGATAGATTAAAGATTTGTATTTTGAAAATTGTTGAAGGTTTTAATGCATATGGGATATTATCCACAACACATGCATATTATATATCATATCGATATGATCCAAAATGTATATTTCATAAACATTGCATAGCTTGGCCAACAATCTTAATTATGGAGGTTAAGTGTTCGAATCTTATATGTTAGTTAATGTCAAAGTTTTGAATACATGTGGGGCATTGTATGCATATACCATATGCTGGACATTATTAAATGGTCGATGATGATTAATTTGGTAGGTGGATGCATTGGTAACATGTGATCCTAAATGAGTTGGCACTTACTTGGCACATGGTGGTTGCTTGAGGTTTTGATGTGGCTTCTTGGGTTTAGAAAGTGATTAATGTTGGTTGTCACCCTAACATGAAATGACCAATGATTAATGCACTAGCTGGTTGCTCGAAACTACCATCTTGTGTTTTGCTATTTTTTTCATTCATTAGTGGAAATTGAGCTCTAGTAACTGCAACAATCGCTTGAAGGCACCTTTTAACCTACACAACACTAGGTACTATGGTTTTGATTCCCTGTCATCTAATGTGATTTTTGCTTGATAGTTTATGCCCAACTCTGTAGTTGCATGTTTTTCTTGTCATTCTATGCTTTCATGTTCTTTTTTAAAGGAAAATGAGGTTGGTACGCTCTTGGTTTTGGAAAAATGCATGCACATAAGTTTGAATGATATGATGGATGGTTGATTGCCATAGTTATGGTTATTGGTTGTCTATTTAACATGTTGGTCTGCGATTGTATATAGTGCATTAAAATGACAGATTCTGGTGCTTTGGGTGGTTGATATTTTAGTGTTGTATGCAAAGAGGTCATATGTAGATTCTGCGTTGTTTCTTGAAATTGAATTTCCCATGGCCATATGCACACCCTTGTTAAATGATTTCTTTTACTCGCATACACATCACAGTCGGGCCAAGTTTGAAGTAAAGATGTTTTGGGTCAAATACATTTTCATATATGCATTTTGTTGTTCGTTAGCAACCATAATCCTGTAAAACCCTACTCAATTTGATTCTGGTCATTGTTTGGGCCCCATGTTGAAGATGTAAAACAAAGAAAGATGCAGCACTACCTCTGCGTATTATGATTGGATTTGTGACAAATGTCACACCAAAGTCTCATAGTGTTTATAAGTAACCTATTGGGCCTCACAAAGTTAATGGTTGTGATTTGGTAGACACAAAGTTTTGAAACCTATGTCATTTCATTCCATTCTAGTCATGACACCTTTGTTGGATTTAATTTCGTGACCTTTGGCCATAACAGGGGAACAACACCTTGTATTGATTGAGTATTTTCATTGCATACATATTTATGTCATCTCCTTGCAAATAAAAATATCTATCCAGTTTGGGGTCTGATTGAACAAGCATTGTTACGATTTGATCATTCGAGTGTTGGTGAATAAGTAATGAAATTTATCATTTAAGAGTATAGATAAATAAAATGTTTGTATGACTCTGGATGTTTGGATGACTCTATTGATATTTCAAACGTTGTTTACATGAATTTTCACATTTGATGGTTGGCAGTAATATGTAATGTTTTGATAAAAGATGGAAATTGGTGTTCAATAGGGACTAATACATGGACTTTGATCATTTGTAAACAAGGAATAATACCTGAAACATGACAGTGAATATTTTTGTGAATAATTCGATCTATGATAGAATGGTTGTGTGACATTTTGAAACTGTGTTTTCAAAGTGGGTAATTTATTGAATGAGAAATAGAATGATTTTATTTATTGAACAGTATGGTTGCATGATGACTATAATTATCCATGTTGAAATTGTAAGGATTGAATGATGATGAAAACAATTGTAACATAAGCATGTCCATTTGATTTCCCCATCATACTTAACATTTTCCATTCATTACAATCCATGTTCATCAACCCAAATACCTGTTTGATTCCTATGCTTAGATTATAATTGTAAGAAATGTTTCATGGAATAATTATATAAGTTGAAAATTGAGTGTTTAGTTTGTTTGATCTCTGCTCTGTTTCATATCCAAAAATGTTGATGATAATGATTTGATGGAACTAGTCATTGTAAATGAATAGTCCATATTGCACTTCCTGGTCATACTTACCATTTTCCACTCATTACAAACTTGATCATAAAATCCCAAGAGCCCTTTAAATCCCTACTCTGAGTAATTGATAGTTCTAGAATGTGGAATGCATGTGGATTTCGTGCATATGTATTGTTATGTATAGATTAAGGTATAAACTATTATTTTGCAAAATTTTACATGATGGATTAGTCGTGCTCTTTTTCTGATATTTGTGAATGTCTTAGAATGAGATTTTTCAGCAGGGGTAGTCATAGCAGGAGAAGTAATAACAGAGGCAGAGAATTTGGTCCCTAGAAAAAGGGAAACAAAATATTAAGGTTCTTTATACACTTTGATGCAGATTCATAAGAGTTTAATCAATTGTTACAAACATGGTTCCTCAAATTGGTTGGCCAACAAGATTACATACCTTCACTTATTCCTGAGAATTCACGCCCAAATATTGGCATACCAGTTCCAAATCATAACTCCAATCCTTTATTTGTGGTAGAACGAGATGGTTGGAAATATATTGTGCACTGTCCTCCCAGAAACTCACAAGGATGGACAAATATTAATAACCTGCAACAACGTCCCTTTCATGCTTATCCCACTGGTTCACTACCACCACCTCCTTCGCATAGGAATTTGCAGCCTCAATCCCAAGCCTCACATGCCCATCATAAGGACAAAATTATTGATCTTGAAGGAAACCCTGAGGAAAAGAAAGTAGCAACAGGGTAAAATCATGAAGATGGGTAACACTTTTGCTTGTTTTATGACAAAAAAAATTGTATTTTCACAAGTTCTTCAATTTCCGGCATGAAAAAGTATTTTTTTTATTTAGAATTTCACTTTACAGTAAAAAAAAAACTTGTGAATAATTTGGTTATATTTCTAATGACTATTTTTCAATTTTTTTTTATCAATTCTTCAACTTCCGGCATACAAAAGTATTTTTTTTATTTAGAATTTCACTTTACAGTAAAAACAAAACTTGTGAATAATTTTGTTATATTTCTAATCACTATTTTTCAATTTTTTTTTATCAAGATTTGATATGTCAATTTGACAATTGTTTAACAATATGTTCCTTAAACATGAAAGGAATGATAATGAGTTATTGTTTTCCACAACAATGTATCTATTATTAAACTTATGTTTTTAAGAAATGAAATATACTGCAACAATCTAGAGAGACTCTATTTTATTATGACTATAATTTTGAATATAACGGATGAATATTATAATTTCTAGAATTTTTTGAAGTTGACCAAGATGAAAACGTTGCAGATTTTAAACACGTGTTTTTCTACACCTTGTATCTATATTAATTTTTACTTAAAAGTAAAATCTAAAAATTCCCTTTTGAAGAGAACAATTTAACAATTATGAATATAAATTTTCCATAATTTTCCGTTGTGTATTTTTAGAGATATGGATTTGTCATTTCACCGAATCATAATCTCACCTAAAAATATTATGAAGTGATTTTTTTATAAAATTAAATAAAATTAGATAAAAACAATGAAAATGAAAACAAATTACACCCAATGAAAGTATATTCAATTTTAAAAATGTTGGTATCAATTTTTAAACTAAATTCTAAGTATTTGTAGGAGTCCGCTACCTCCAAAGATGAAGTAAGGTGGAGAGAATTTGCAGTTTCCTGCAAATAGTCCCATTTTCAAGTTTTCGGCCAAAATATTCTTTCGGCTGAAACCTAGTTTTTAACGAAATCCGTTTAAAATAAACGTTTCGGCCAAAATATGCTTACCATGGGAAATTAATTCA
Source organism: Picea mariana (assembly GCA_032191745.1). Classification (NCBI taxonomy): domain Eukaryota; kingdom Viridiplantae; phylum Streptophyta; class Pinopsida; order Pinales; family Pinaceae; genus Picea; species Picea mariana. The sequence goes on along the minus strand of JASDQU010103788.1, from coordinate 247,111 downwards.
TCCAAAAAACACTGTACACAAATTTCAAGGGCACCATTAAATTTGACGTGAAAATTTTCGGCCGAAAGAAACATTTGTTTGGCCGAAAAATTGCCGCTAGAAATTTTGGAGACCCGATTGTCACGAAAGTGTTACTCGAATTCATGATTTTACCCAACAGCTAGGTCAAAATTCTCACATGAATCTTCTCATTCAATCACTTCACATATGCAAGAGAATGATCAGAAATATGCTAAGGCGGATTCATCAATTGGGACACATGAAAGGGATGAGAGTGGTCATAGCAAGAGAGGGGTAACCTCTCACATTAAATATGGTTTCTCATGATCAATTTGATTAATTAATTTATCATTGGTATATGGACTTGTTTACACTTTATTTTGGACAACATATCAATTTTGAACAACTCGTGTTTATTTTTATAGCTCTTATTTGATAGTACTTTTTTGGACAACCTTATATTTTACATGCTTCATGTTTGGACAAATTGTGAGATGGATAGATTTTGATAAATTGCATAATTACCACATGGAGTGACAAGGGGATCTTATGATTATTTCATCTTATGCATAATAATGACATGGATTATATGTTGTGGCAAGATTGATATCTCATGCATTCGAGGTGGAAGATACAAGGATGAAATGGTTTATTAATTCATTAACTAACTAATTGTTAGTTAACAAATTAACTAGAAATGGTTGAGTAATTCAACTACCTTGGAGATATTAAAATGAGGTGAGTTGGACAAAAAAAGGGGGGGAGGAACACATTGCTATGATAAGGTTTTCTCTTACTTCTAAGTGAGATTTCATTACTACTTCATTCATCTCTGATTTCTAATCTAATACACTTCTTGTGATAGCAGGGTCTGTTGAAGATGATGAAAAGGTAGGACCAAGGAGCATTGAATTTTGATATGCTTCTAGGTTGATTGTCTATTTGATTGTCTATAGACTTCTTTTGGTTTCGAGATTAATTTCTTAGTGCTAAATATGATTCTTGTGCAAAGTCATAACACAGTGCAAGTTGTGGTTGTTGGATTATCATTCTTGGTCTGATTTGAAGGAACCAGTGGCCCATGTGTGTGTTACCCTAGGCTTCTAGACTTTCATCTAGTCCATACTTTGAAAGTATGTGAAGTGTATTGGTCATTATAGAATGAATGGATAAAAGCATTGATTGTTTTCCAACTCTCTTGGTCTTTCTTATTTCTATCAGATTATGTGATTTTTTTTTCTTGTTTAAATTATTATTTAAAAAAATAAGACTTCTTTATTTCAGCTTGCATTAAATAAATGATTTAAAAATAGCAGTTGGTCTTTAATTTTAATAGATTGAATGTTAATTGAACTTGCAATAAGGCTATAAATTAGGGTGACAATACTCCCTATCTTATCTTATCCAAACAAGATTTGAAAACATGTTGTGAGGAGGACTTCCATTTATTTTAGTCAACATTTTCTTTGGTGACCATACTAGGGATGAAGAACTCAATTTTTATTTATGTGGTTTGTATTTTTTGTACACTTGTAAATTTATTGTTTATATTTACTTCTTAAATTTTTGTTTTTTGTTCGTTTATAGCTTGTATACTTTTGTTCACATTCTTCTCTTGAATCATGATTGTGCCTACTCAGAGACAACCTAGGTAATGTTATAGAGGATCAAACTAGCATTACCCTTACCTTGTGCAATCTCATTCTTGAGACTACCAATAGTCCGCCTGAACTAAATCATCCTTGGGAAGTTGTTTCTGAAGAGGGTCGAATTAAGGAATGGTGGGATGCCCATTAGAGGATGATTATAAACCATCCTCGTCATTAATTACCTAACATGACCACCTAACCTTGATAAATCTAACATTCCTGAAGACCTTTTAAATCAAAACAACATCTCATTTACCTTCTTTCAAGAAATCTTGAGACATTCTTGTACTAGGGTTGATCTACACCAATACTAGGAAGTTATTGTTGTTGAAGTAAGTCTCTAGCAAAATTTTGATGACTAAAGGAGATGATCCCTTGATGAGCCTCAACATCAGCACATGTTATTTCCTCTTCCTCCTGTATATATCGACAAATACGAGGTCGATCACCTAACTTTCCTCTCATTCTTGAAGTAGGAAGAAAAGGACAACAACCTAAGTTCCATCGATCTTTGTTTTATTTGTCTAGTTCATCATCCTCCCCACTTCCTTACGTCTTCAAAATGTCAGGCACTAGTAGTGGAATAGGAAGCATTGGTTATGGAGGTGGCACTAGTAGTTCATCTTCCTCACAACATTCTGCTTCGACTTCGATCAGGAGTATCTATAGCCATGTTGTTCCTATCCAATCTACCACAAATTCAGCCAAGGTCATTAAGAAATATGGCTTATTTCAATTTGAGGAAGATGATACTACTACTCTGTGGAATTTTTATTCTCCCTTGAATCTTGCACGTGCAACCAATCCTTTTCCAAATTTCAAAAAACATCTGCCCAAGTTCTCGGGAAATGACACTATCTCCACAGAAGAGCATTTGATTTCTTTTTTTGAATGCTTGTCATAACATTGGTGAAAATAAAAAAGATACCTATATGTTTTTAATTGTGGATTCAATAGAAGGAAAAGTTGCAACTAACTTCTTCAACTTGCCTCTAAAAATCGTCTCCACCTAGGAGGACTTGTTCTATTGGTACAAGTCCACTTTTGGATAATGCAAGAGTCCATCCAGTCGGTTGAAGGAGTACAACGACATTACATATAAAAAAGGTGAAACCATTAAGGCTTTCAATCTTCACTTCACCAAGTTATATAATCAAATCCATGAACTGATCAAACCTAAAAATCAAGCCGCATTCATGCATTACTACAACGCCTTACCCTATTCTTATCGTCACAGATTGGAAGAGAAATCCATAGATAATATCAGATACTCCTTTAAAACTTGTTTGGAGTATGGAGAGAAGTTAGACATAACTGGTCTTCCTAAGGAGGACTATGCCAAGCAAACTGACATGTCTATCGTTTTGTAGCTTATGAAAGACATTAAAATCGCATGATCTCTTTTGAAAGGAAGGGAACCACTTCTACTTCCACCGTCAAGACTTCTACCTAGGATGGTACTAAAAATTTCGTGAGAAATCATTTACAACCAAAGGCCATATTTCCCAGAGCGTGGTGTAACTTTTGCAAAGAACATCACGAGGAAAGTACTTGTGAAATCAAGAAAAATGCAAGGGATGGAATCTTTGGCAAGAAACTAGATACTACCATTGTTGTCTTAGATTGGGCCCCATAGGATGACGTTATGGTAGTTAATACCAAAAATAAATTATATTCCAATAAGGGAAAAGTTTATTCTTCCAAGACTTCTTCTAACCATAGAACATCCTCTCAAAATATTGTCCCACAAGCTACCCACCTTTCTACCGGTCATCAATTCACTGCTCCTTCTTCAAAAAATAACATTTTAAATTAGTTGGCTAACATAAAATTTGAAGCTACACTTTTGGACATGGTAATTGTACCAAAACAACAAAAACATATCAGAGATTTCATGGAAGGGAAAAATTCCAACATATCCAATCTGAAAAAAGATTACAATGAAGAGGAGTCTCATGTAAATCTGATAGGTGTAAATAACTTTAAGAGATCTGTAAATTACCCCCTTTTCTATATTTCTATAAATATTTTATACAAAATTGCCCATTGCTGCCTCATTGATGGTGGCTCAGGTCCAAGTGTCAGGTCAAAGATCATTATGTAAGAGTCAGGTCTCTCTTGTACAAATGAGAATGCGAGAAGCATGCTCTCCTATAATAATCAACAACAATCCATGATTGGTGATATCGAAGATGTAATTTTAGTACTTTGTGCACATCTATAGATACACACCACCCTTAACATTCAAGTTATCGATATGCCTGTCAGCAACTACTTAATTAATTTGGGAAGAGATTGGAAATCCCTAAAAGGTGGTTACTTATATTTAGATGAGTCACATCTATCTATCCCTAAGGATGGAAACAATGTTATTTTTCTTACAGAATCTCATATCTCACCTTACATTGAGAAAGTTCCCCAGCTAAATTTCAATTATGTTGAGGAGAGTTTGAGTGTTTACTCTATTTTCACAGAAGAAGATGACGTGCCACATGAATAATTTGACTATGATGACACAATGTTGCATATGCACTTTGATGGTGCATGCTCCAACAAAGAAAATGGAGCTAGCATTATCCTTTACTCACCTGTTGGAAAAATTTACAATTTCTCCTTCAGGTTAGAATTCTCTTGCACCAACAACATTGTTGAGTTTGAAGCCCTATTATTAGGTATCGAGATTAGTTATAATATGGGTTGTAGTAATCTTACTGTATTTGGTGATTCTAATCTTGTGGTTAATCTTGTTAGAAAAATTTATAATCTCAATAAAAAGCTGATGAAAAGGTACACTCAGGTCGT
>JASDQU010103788.1:219639-242442 GCA_032191745.1 Picea mariana | reverse complement strand
GTTTTCTTAAAGAATGAACCTCTTAATCCTAAGGAAGTGATCTCTATTGAAGATGATACTTTTCCGAAGGGCTTGAATCCTCTTGAGATTTCATTTTCAATGAGTGATGTTGGTAAAAAGGAAAATGTTGTAGAAGAGGATTCAAAAAGGAAAGTTGGAGACATTGTCTCTGTGAACATTAGAACTTCAAATGATACCAAGATTCTTGAAATAAGAGCCCAGTGTTCACAAGAATAAAAAGGAAAATCCATGGACTTATTCTGTGAATTCAAGGATGTCTTTGCTTGGTCATATGACGATATTCGTGGTTTTGATACCAACGTTATCTAACATGCCATTCCTATCAAGGAAGAGGAGAAATAAGTAAGGAAGAGACAAAGGAGAAATAAGTAAGGAAGAGACAAAAGCCTGTAAACCCTGCCCTTGAAGCTATTATCAGAAAGGAAGTTGGAAAATTACTAAAATCTCAAATCATCTTTCCAGAAAAGTATGTTGAATGGGTCTCAAATATGGTTCCTGTACGAAACAAAACTGGTGAGATCAGGTTATGTGTTGACATTTGTGCTTTAAATAGAGATGGTGTTAAAGATAACTTTTAGCTTCCTAACATGGAGATGATCCTACAATAGGTATTCGGGTCTCAAACAATGTCCCTACTTGGCAATTTTTCTGGGTATAAAAAAATTAGATTCAAGAGGGTTGATAAATACAAAACCACATTCACCACCAAATGGGGCACCTTTTCCTATGAACACATGCCTTTTGTCTTTTCTAACATAGGTAACACATTCCAGAGAGCTATGAAAATAGATTTTGATTATTTGATCGGTAAGATAATTCAGGTTTATCTCGATGACTTAATTGTTTATTCATAAAATCGATCAAATCATTTTGGTCATCTTAGAAAACTATTTTTGCATTGCAGAAAATTTTGCATGTCATTGAATTCTTCTAAGTCTATTTTCGGAGTTACACATGGAAAACTCCTTGGTCATATTGTTTATGATGGTGGTATTAGTATTGACCCTGAGAGAGTTGATGCAATTATCAACCTCCCCACTCCTACCTCTAAGAAAAGTGTTCAATCTTTCATGGGCACCATTAAATTTGTTAGGAGGTTTGTTTTTTACTTCGTTGTGATGGTTAAACCCATTCATAATTTGTTGAAGAAGGATAGAACCTTCCCTTGGACTGATGAGGTAGAAATGATTTTATAGGAATCAAGAAGGAAATCATCTATGCACCATTTTTAGCCAAGTATGATTTTAATAAAGACTTCATCATCTATACCAATACCACAGAAGAGGCAAGTTCTCCCATCCATCTCCAAGATGATGGAAAAAATAGAGAAAATCCTATAGCCTATATGAGTCAAATTTGATCAGATGACGAGATGAAGTACACTCTAATTGAGAAACACACCTTATCCTTGATATAAGCTATAGGAAAGTTCAGGCATTTCATTTTGGGAAAGAAAACACAGGTAAGAGTCCCTTTGTCTGCAGTCAAGTTTTTTCTTACGCAACCTCATCTTTCAGGAAAACTTTCTCATTGTCTTACCAAGATTCACAACATGATTTAATGACCACCACAACCAAAACTATTAAGGGACAAGATCTAACTCTTCACTTGTCTCAACACCCTGAACCAGGTGATTCTCTTGAGGAAGGAGAGAATGATTTGTGAGCACTATTTTACTTGGAAACTCTTGATATTAATTTTTCTTATCATAATTGGTACAAGGATATCGTCTATTATCTTTTTCATCATACTTTACCAATTCTTTTATATTTGCATCAACATAGAAGGTTGTGCTTGATATCCCTAAAGTATATCATCCTAGGAAACATCCTTTATGATAGATCTATTGATGGGCTACTACTAACATGCGTTGATGATAACGTAGCCCAAAAAAATTTAAATGAACTTCATGGATCCGCATATTCTAACCTCCATATTGGTGTCCATTTCAAAAAAAAGGCTATTTCTTTCAAGATCATCAGGGATGGTTATTTTTGGCCCTTGGTGTTTTAATATTGTTTCAAGTTCATTCAGGCAGGGAACAATTTTCAGCTATGCCTTTATAGCTAGTTTTTCCTGATTTCCCATTGGCTAAATGGGGATTAGACTTCATCATCCCTATTAACCCTCCATCTTCTTCAGGACATGTATTCATATTGATGGCGAAAAATCACTTTACTAAGTGGAATGAAGTTGTCCCTCTTAAAAATGCACATGATGACCAAGCGATCAACTTATTAGAATCTAATATCTTCTCATGCTTTGGCCTTCCTCTCAAAATAATATCAAATAATGGATCAATATTTATTTTTGCAAAGTTTGCTCAGTTTCTGACTGAATTTTGAGTCAATAACTTCACCTCATCGACCTATTACCCTCATGGAAATGGGCAAGCCGAGTCAACCAACTAAAACATGTTCAAGGTCCTGAAAAGTATTATTGATGATAAGCTCTGTAAATGACATACTCTTCTCACATACACATTGTAGGATGATCGCACAACCGCCAAAAACAACACTGGCCATACCCCTTTCTCACTCTTATATAGTCAGGAAGATATCATTTCTATTGAAATTCAACTTATTCCCTTCGTTTAGCGATGTAGGATGAGGAATTAAATTCTATTGATATTTCCTAGAGAATGAATGCTTTGTTGGATTTAGAAGAACAAAGAAACCATGCATTGGAAAATCTGAAGAAAAGGAAAGAAATAATCAAGAATTACTTCGATAAGCATGCCAAATTTGTCAATTTTAAGTTCAATGACAAAGTCCTACTTTGGGACTCCACAGATGTTGATAAAGGAAAGAATTTTAAATTCCAAAATCTCTTGCTAGGTCCTTATAAGATCGCTCCAGTAGTTGGAAATAATACTTAATGTTAGAATACTTCGAAGAGTGGTTATTCTCTTTCACGACTAATGGCTCGCATTTGAAACATTATGTTGAGCCTAGCTAACTATTACGTTTCCTGAATCAACATTTCTTGTAAATACCAGTTTAGGTTGTACAATTATTTTATTTTTTTGCATTTTATTTTCTTCATTATTGTTTCTTTACTTTCCAATCTTTCTTGAGGTTTGATTTTCAACTTGACTTTAGTTTTTTTTTCTCTACCCTTGATTTTGTTGAAATTTTGTTTCATCTTGATTTGGATAAGTCATGTACATCCACATTTTTTCCTTGTTTTACAAAAGTATTCTTAAGTACTAATAAGTATCCAGAACAGAAAGAAAGGCAAACATTTTTGGTCTGTAGCCTTGTATCGTTCTACATCTATGACCACTTTTCTTAAAATTGAGTGCTAAATATTTCCCCTCTTTCGTCTTTTCCTTTTCTACTTTCTGCCAATCCAATTTGAAAGAGCATACCGGAGAAAAAAGAAAAATTTTGAGTACATAACAAAAAGAAATTCTTTGTCTATGAAACCAAAAATCTAAGTTCAAGACAATATCGCATTGCCTTCCCTGCGGAGTCACCAGTGTTGACTCCCAAAATCATCAAAAGTCATCTTCCTAGAAATAATTGCAAGGCATGCACATTTGTTTTTGAAAAAACATTATATATACATGTATAGTAAATAAACTATAAGTGGGGACCCCCTATAGTGTCATTCAAATAAGTAACCTAAAAGAGCCCCTTTCAAGAATAAGTCACTTAAATTCTTTATTGTTGATGGCTATGTTTGATGCTTATGGATCACCTGCATGATCATTATTTTAATATGATCTTGGTTTTATTTCTCAATGCTAACAAGTGATAACAATAGTGGTTTCAATTGGTATCAAAACTCCTCTTTGGGGATTGATTTTTTTTTATTATGAGTACAAATGATGGGTAAAATCATCTTCAAAAGAAGTGTTTCATGACTTTTGTTTCAAATGGTAAAAGGGTTCTCATTTTATAAATACATCGACATGATATTCACTTACTAGATGCTGAATTTTAGATATATGGATGTGACTTATCATAGAAGAAAAAGGGTGACCTGCATACATATGTGCATAGCACATCACTTATATATATATATATATATATATATATATATAGGGATGATTTTAAGGATGGAAATTTATATTAAAGTGTAGAAACATGGGCTAATCTTACTAGTCCTTAATATGCAAAATGTAAACTGTTTAGCGATAGTTTTGTAAAATTATTCAAATTTCTAAGGATTTCATATAGTTTCTATAAATTTTTGGCGATTTCTAAGGTAAAATAGTTTTATTCTATAAAATTTGGGCTAATCGTTTTCTGAAAAAATGGAAATTAGCGAATCTTTTTTTGGGAAAGAACATGGAAAATTAGCCCATTTGTGAAATTTAGCCCCTAAAATCATCTATGTATATATATATCACAGGTTATATGTATATGGTCTGATACATATTAGACAAGTTACAAGGATATGATAGTGTCAACCTTATTGTTTTAATTATGATAGATTAAAGATTTGTATTTGGAAAAATGTTGAAGGTTTTAACGCATATGGGATATTATCCATAGCACACATATTATATATCGTATCGGTATGATCCAACAAGTATATTTTATAAACATTGCATAGCTTGCTCAATGATCTTAATTATGGTTGTTAAGCGTTAGAAGCTCATATGTTAATTAATTTCAAAGTTTTGAATAAATGTGGGACATCATGTATGCATATACCCTATGCTATACTGATTGTTAAATGGTCGACGATGGTTAATGTGGTAGGTGGCTGCAATGATAACATGTGATCCTAAATGAGTTGGTGCTTACTTGGCACTTGTTGGTTTGTTGAGGTTTTGACGTGACTTGCCTTGGGTTTAGCAAGTGATTAATGTTGGTTGTCACCCTAGCACGACGTGACTAACAGTTAATGCACCAGGTTGTTGTTCCCAGCTACCATTTTAGGTTTTGGCATTCATTTCATTCGTTAGTGGAAACTGAGTTTTGGTAACCGCAACAACTGCTCAAAGGCACCTTTTAACTTGAAAAACACCAGGTACTAGGGTTTCAATTCCCTATCATCTAATGTGATTTTTTCTTGATAGTTTATGCATGGCTCTGTAACTGCATGTTGTTCTTGTGATTTGAAGCTTTCATGTTCTGTTTTAAAGGAAATTTAGGTTGTTATGCTCTTAGTTTTGGAAAAATGCATGCAAAAAAGTTTGAATGATATTATGGATGGTTGATTTCCATAGTGATGTGTAACATCCCCAAAAATAAAATATTTTTGAAATTTAAAATTGCTGGAAATTTATTCCATTTTTAGTAAATTCGAATTTGGAAAATTTTTGCCATTTATGGCAATTCTGAATTTCAAATTTGGTAATTGTAATTAATTATTTTGATTGTTGGGAAAAGACCTGATTTGACCCAACTAACTATTTGACTATTACACGTTTATGGAAATATAATATTTTATATTGATTGCAGGAGGACAAATGGAACAACCATGTTAAATTTTGTTGACCATGACTCCATGAGTGGGGAACATGTTGGAACTACCTCTGGGATGATTATTACAAGTGGAAAATCAGTGATTTGGCCATTGGCAGCCCCTAAAAATCAAGGATTTAGAAAGATGTGAAAATTCTCAAGGGAGGGAAAAGACCCAGGCAAATGATAAATAACATATGAGAGGAGGCAAGGCGTTTCCAAGTATCCTGGGAAATTAGACTTTTGATTTACTTTCTGTTATGAACACTGCTTGAGTGTGAGGCAAGGGAAAACTGCTAGAGCTATAGGACATTGTTGAAGAGAATCTTTTCCAAGTTTTCCCTCATGGATTCATGGTTAGGCTAGGGGGTGAATCGGGCAAGTAGTTTGGCTTCCCTGTTCTACAATTGGGAGGAACGTGGTTGTTCCCTTTGTCTTTTAGCATATTATTTCAGAAATGTTATTTATGTCCCTTCTCTGGATGAATGTTAAATGTTTACATACTTGATAGAATGTATCTGTTAGAAATAATATTAAGGACAAAAGATCGAATTCATCCTATTGCAAACTTAGGAATTGCTAGAATGTCTCTCTACTAGTTCAGAATGGATTATCTTTGCTGCATCTCATTACTGTCATGAATACTAGTTCCCAAAAGTATACTAGCTGGAAGGATATGACTAGTCAATTCTTAAAGAAGATTTGTGTTGTGGTTTGGATTACTACTGTAGTAAGATAAAGCGTCGTAGTTGAAAACCCCACAAGTAAATTGTGATGCAGATTTGAGTTTACCTACATATTGAATGCAAATGGAAAACTACATAGTGTGTGTGTGTGTGTATATATATGTATGGACATTTCTGATATATAAAGGCACACACCGCAGTAGAGTAATTAACTAAGATTTATTCCATGTACCAACTGAACAGTCATAATCTTGTTTTTAGGAGATAGCCCTAATCACAAGAGTCTAAGGTATATATATGTATATTTAAAGTACAGAAGTGACCTTGCGAATACTAAGAATTATTATAGACCATCTACAACATTTACACATCTTTATATCAAACGATGTTTAATGAAAAGTTATAGGTTGAAATGTTGGAAAATTATTGGAGTGAATCAAATTAACACAATTTAATTACCAAAACTAATCACGAGAGGTGCGAAGGCCCAAGGAAGAAGGATCATCCTGAAACTTAAACATACCTCTGAGTAAATTCCTAACTGTGTAAATAACGACACAATCACCTAAAAGTTTAAAAGGAAAGTCTTTAACACAAGTACAGTAAGTGAAAATTGAATTCATATACCATCATGTGATCTGGAATCAATTATGAACAAGATACACATATAGTCGACAATAGCCGAGTATTTTTTTCTTTTTTCAAAATCCTTTCGAGGAAGTAGCCAATATGGCGCTAGTATATTAAACCAATAAAATAACCAGTATTCCATTACAAGTGGGAGGAATGGAAACCTTGTAATTCTTTTAAAAATAGTATTACATATCTCGTTCGGAATTGAAACAAACGAACATCCCATACGACATTTTACTTCCAATGATAGAATTTGCCATAAAAAAACGGGTTACCCTTAATCAATGGTACCGAAACCACGACTTAATCTCCATTTCGGAGTTTCGGATACCGGGAGTTGGAGGTGTCAAGGACACTCATGAGAACAATGATAAAATCGTGAAATGCGAAACCATGACTTAATCGCCATTTCGGAGTTTCGGATACCGGGAGTTGGAGGTGTCAAGGACACTCACGACAAGAATGATAAAATCGCGAAATGTGAAACCACAACTTAATCGCCATTTCAAAGTTTTGGATACCGGGAGTTGGAGGTGTCAAGAACACTCATGACAAGAATGATGAAATAGTGAAATGCGAAAGATCAGAGCATGTAAAAGACTCCATTTCATAGTTTCGTAGACCGGGAAATCAAAGATCAAAGGAACTTTAACATTTGAAGTAGTGAACCTCAAAATCTCGAAACAGACACATCAACAAACCATGTCAGCTAAGGACACGTGGCACAATCAGGAAATGACAAGTGTCAAGCTGATTCAACATTTCAGGAACATGTAAGTCACGGATCAAAGTGACACGTGGCAACTATTCGACACGTGTCAATCCACGTGTGGCATCACCAGGTTTACTTCACATCAAAACTTTCTGTTTCGGGGATTTACATAGCAAGCAGAAACTCCACCATCATGAAGTCTCAAACTCCAAAATGTCGAAAGGGCCTATTGTGAGTCTCGAAAACCTGAAAGGAAAAACTCCAAAATCCCGTCAACCGTCCATCTCAATGGATTATGTGAACCATCCTATCCCTTCAGAGATTTTTTGATGATGAATTTTATAATGTTGGAGTCACGATGACTCGAAGGGAAAAACGCCGAAATCCCGTCAATCGTTCGATTAAGAAAAGAAGGGATCAGATTATGAAGTTTTGTGGACCATTGATCTGGCTCCATTTCGAAGATTGCTACTTGCTGAAATGCCAAAATCTGAAAGGCATTTTGATTAGGCCCATGGTCACAGCCAGTGGGCATATGGAATAAGCACAAGACCCGATACTTGTAATTGAATGGTGCAGGTGAATTTGAATATGATCGAAGGATTATGAAATATTCATACTCTGAGTTTAATCGAAAGGCCTTACCTAACCATTATCCTATATCTGAATATTTAAAAAAAATAACTATAGGGGTTTGTTTATATTTAAACTTTTCACAGAGGAGTATAGACTAATACTCTACTTTTACCTAAGTTTGTTTGGTCATTTTCATCGTATGATTATGTGTATGGACTAACGCATGAGGCCTAGGCCATCAACCCCCAAAGTCATTTGTATTGTAAACATATGGTAATGAGTTATTTGTAGGGTCTAACGCGTAAGGATTTAACCATAAAATCCCAAAGTCGTTTGTGTTGTTAAGATTGTGGTAATGGTTATAGGTACAAACAGATAGGAAAGCAATTATAATTATAGGAATTGAAATAAACATTGAAATGAGGAATAAACAATTATCGTCAATCATAAAACTTTAAGTTGAATTGTAATGACAGTCAACAACAGTAAGGACTCTTGCAAAATTTCAGACTCATGCTTTATAACATAAAGCTTACTTGCTTGAATCTCGAACTATTCAAGGATATTTATACAAATAAATTTTATTTTATTTCAGACAATTTTTGAGGTATATTACATATGGTATCAAAGAAAAAGCTACAACACTGGGCCTAAAAAGGGCCACATTATCTTCTTAGTATTTATTCTGATTTATGTAAAACTCATAAATCTTATGGTTACAAACAGAAAGTCCTTTCTGTTTTTGTAAATTATGGCAGCTCAGGAGGGTGTAGAAATCAGGATGGAAGGAAATCCGTAGCAAGGACCACCTGGAGATCCAAGACATAACAGTGATGGAAGCTCACCCACGTAGGTGTTGGAAACAATGAGGAATCTTATTGTTGAACTGCAGGTTTTCAAGGCTGACAATGAAAAATTGAAGAAAGCACAGCAGAAATAGTAAGAGATAAATGAAGTCCTGCTGCGTAGTATAGTAACCAAAAAAACCCCAAAAGACGATAACCATGAAGAAGAGGTCAGCAAAAAGGCCTCCAAGAATTCTGGTCTAGAAACAAAAAAAGGAGACAGTTCATTTGAAGGGACACCTTCAGCTGAAGAAAAAACTATACCAGATAGAAAAGGAAAACAAGTAGACCACCTTGAAGGAGAATTTAAAAAGATTAAACCAGCTACCTTTGATGGAGAATCTAGGACAGGAGAATAAGCTGAGGCATGGTTGTTGGACATCAAAAAATACTTCCAGATCTACAACTATTCCAACAACATGAAGGTTAGAATGGCCATTTACAATCTGAAGGGGAAGGCCAGCATTTTTTGGCAAGACCTGAAATTTGCCAAGGGCCTAAAGGAGAAACAATTGGGATGGTATGACTTTAAGAAGTATTTTAAGAAACAATACCTTTATGAAAGCTATTATGAAAGGAAGATGAAAGAATTTTATGAGTTATGACTTGAACAGATGACGATGGAGGACCTTATAAATAAATTTATGGAACTACTAAGGTTCGTACCATACATCCAGGAGAATAAGATAAAAATATAGCGATTCTTAATCTATTTACCATATTCCTACAGGGACAGAATTGAGTTTGACAACCCCAACTCCTTGAGTGAGGTAATGAGGAAAGCATGAATGTGCTACGACCAGTATAAACAATGAGGAGAATTTCCCAAGCCCTGCAGGGATAAGAAGCAAGATCGAATGAACCAACAGAAGAAGGGATACCAACCAACTCCTTATCAGAATGCAGCAAAAGGTTTCCCAAGGAAGAATTTTCACTCCAATCATCTGAATGCGCAAGGTAGCGGTAAACCTGGGAACAAAGAAGTTTGGGGACAACTCCCACGAGCTATTAAAGTGTTGGGAAGGTGGAGAGACTTATCTAAGGAGGAACTGTCCACATTTAATTTTAGCAAATAGAACTGTTGTTCACACTTTACAGGAAGCCTCGATAGTGGGAGACATGGGCAGAAGCCTACATCGGATAAATGCAGCCATAGATGGTCGACAAGTTGACCAATAGTCCATGGTGGTAGAAATCAAAGGTAAAATCAATGACACTCGAATTTTTGTTTTAATTGACCTTGGAGCTACGTTAAGTTATATTACTCCTAATATAGTAGAGTCGAATAAACTTAAGAAACTGAAGCACGCAAAATCATGGCTGGTACAACTAGCAACAGGTACTAAAAGGAAAGTAGTTGAATTTATTTCTGATTTTGAGTTCAAATTAGGTGGTCAAAAGATAAGGACCAATCTGAACATCTTACCACTAGGATCTTATGATATGATTATCAGGATGGATTGGTTGGAACAACATAAAGCAGTACTAGACTATTATACAAAGATACTTAGCTATAAAGATGATTTTGTCACTGTTAGAACAACCCAAGGCATACCAAAACCTGTATCAATCAAACAAGTTTCAGCGATGCAGCTAAAGAAATGTATTAGAAAGAGATGTCAAGTTTATGCCATCCAAGTGATGAATCTATTAGAAAAAGAAGATAAGCCAAAGTTAGAAGACTTTGTTGTCCTACGTGAATTCAGAGACATGTTTGTGGATGAGATACTAGAATTATCTCCTATAAGGGAAATAGACTTCTCTATAGACCTACTACCAGGTTCAACCCCTATCTCAAAATCCCCCTACCGAATGAGTCTACCAGTACTGACAGAATTAAAAATCCAATTACAGGAATTTTTGGACAAAGAGTATATCAGACCGAGTGTTTCACCATGGGGGGCACTAGTCCTCTTTGTGAAAAAGAAATACAGTATTCTAAGACTATGTATCGATTATAGACAACTGAACAAAATGACCATTAAGAAAAAATACCCCTTACCAAGGATAAATGATTTGTTTGATCAAGTTGGTGGGGCCAAGATCTTTTCAAAAATTGGATTTATGATCCGGTTATCATCAAGTTAGGATAAAGGATGAGGACATAAACAAAACATATTTTCGAAAAAGATATGGAAACTATGAGTTTGTAGTCATACCTTTCGGACTCATTAACGCACCAGCCACATTTATGTGCTTGATGGACAACATTTTCAGTAAGTACTTAGACAAGTTCATAGTAGTATTTATTGATGATATTCTGGTCTATTCTAAAATGGAGGAGGAACATGATGAACACTTAATTATAGTTCTATAAACATTAAGGAAACACAAACTATATGAAAAATTCGACAAATGTGACTTTTATCAAAAAGAAATACAATATTTAAGACATGTCATTTCCTCAGAAGGTATTGTCATAGACATGGAAAAGATAAAATCCATTATGGAATGGCCAGTACCTAAGGATGTGGCAGATATTCGATCATTCATGGGAATCACCGGATATTATTGCAGATTTATAGAAGGGTTTTCCAAGATAGCCTACCCTATCACGTCACTACAAAAGAAAGGAACCAAGTTTAACTGTTCGCAAAAGTGTCAACACAGCTTTAACAAGCTGAAAGAATTATTGACATCGACACCCATTTTGAAGGCAACAGACCTAGATAAAGACTTCACAGTTTGTATTGATGCAAGTAAAGAGGGACTAGGTGGTGTCCTAACTCAGGAAGGGCACGTGATTTGTTACGAGTCCCAAAAATTAAAAGAACTCGAGCGAAATTATGTCACTCATGACTTAGAATTGGCGGCAGTAATACACGCCTTAAAAATGTGGCAACACTATATAATGGGTAGAAAATTCCTACTCTTGACGGATAATAGCGGGGTGAAATATATGTTTAACCAACCAGATCTTAATGCAAGACAAGCAAGGTGGCTAGCCTTCTTGAGTGAATTCAACTTTGAGGTCAGACATATCAAGGGTAAGGAAAATAAAGTATTAGACGCTTTAAGCAGAAGATTCCATGGGTTATTTGAGATAAACATCAGCAAGGCAGAAAGTGATCTGGAATAAAGAATAAGGACAACAGGTATTAACGACGAAAATTACACTAAGATAATGATAGAATTACAAAACAATACCGCCAACTCTAACAAACCAGATCTAAGCATCGACAAGAAAGGACTATTACGATTTAAAAACAGACTTTACATACCAGATTCAACATAATTGAAATCAACAATTTTGGACGAAGTGCATAAGAAACCGTATTCTGGCCATCTAGGTTACCAGAAAACAATAACAACACTTAGAAAACTATTTTTCTGGCCTATTATGAAGGGCGAAACAACAAAATACTTGGCTAGGTTCCAATATTGTTAGCAAGTTAAGGCCGAGCACCAGCATCCAGCCAGCCTATTACAGCCATTACTAGTACCAAAATGGAAATGGGAGACTATATCACTGGACTTCATAATAGGTCTGCCTAAAACTTAGAAACAAAATGATTCTATCATGGTTGTAATCGATAACCTTAGTAAGTATGCACACTTTATTCGTGTAAAGTCTAATTTTAAAGCTATAAACATTGCTGAAATATTCATGAAATAAATTTTTAGACTGCATGGTATTCCTAAAATGGTGATTTCAAATAGAGATGTAAAATTTACATCCTCTTTTTGAAAGGAATTGTTTGCAGGGCTAAACATTAACTTGAATTTCAGTACGAGCTATCATCCACAAATGGATGGACAGACTGAAAGGACAAACCAAATCATAGAGGATATTCTTTGCATGTACGTAAGAACAAAACCAAGCAAGTGGGAAGACTACCCGCACTTGGTAGAATTTGCATATAACAATGGGTACCAAACTTCGGCTAAGTTGAGCCCTTTCGAAATATTGTATGGAAGAAGGTGTACGGCTCCAATTAGCTGGGATAACCCGGCTGACAGACTCATGGTTGGACCAGAGATGCTCCAAGAAATGGAGAACATGGTAAGAAAGGTACAACAGAACTTGAAAGAAGCACGGGACAGACAAAAGAGCTATGTAGATCAGAAAAGAAGACACTTGGAAATTCAAGTGGGAGACCATGTTTATTTGAAGGTCAAAGCCTGAAAGAGCTCGTTGAAGTTAGGGAATTTTTCCAAGATGGCACCCAGGTTTTGTGGGCCCTTCGAGATACTAGCTCGAAATGGACCCATAGCATATCAACTTGCACTTCCAACTAATCTAAGAATTCATAATGTATTTCATGTTTCATTGCTGAAAAAGTATATTCATGACCCTACTCATAGGATTGATTGGAAATTGGTGTAGGTGGATCCCAAAGGCGAGTTCCAGGTGGAACCCCTACGCATTCTGGACTGGAGAGAAATAGCACTTCGGAACATAGCCGCCACTCAGGTAAACGTGCAATGGAAGAACTTTAGTCCTAAGGAGGCCACTTGGGAGTTGGAGGGACATTTGCGGAAATCTCATCCAATCATGTTCTAGGAAAGGAACGAACACTGAGGACAGTGTTTTACTAAAGGGGGAAAGGATGTGACATCCCCAAAAATAAAATAATTTTGAAATTTAAAATTGCTAGAAATTTATTCCATTTTTAGTAAATTCGAATTTGGAAATTTTTTGCCATTTATCGCAATTTCGAATTTTGAATTTGGTAATTGTAATTAATTATTTTGATTGTTGGACAGAGACCTGATTTGACCCAGCTAACTATTTGACTATGACACTTGTATGGAAATAGAATATTTTATATTGATTGCAGGAGGACAAATGGAATAACCATGTTAAATTTAGTTGACCATGACTCCATGAGTAGGGAACATGTTGGAACTACCTCTGGGTTGATTATTACAAGTGGAAAATCAGTGATTTGGCCATTGGAAGCCCCTGAAAATCAAGGATTTAGAAAGTTGTGGAAATTCCCAAGGGAGGGAAAAGACCTAGGCAAATGATAAATAGCATATGAGAGGAGGCAGGACGTGGCCAAGTATGCTGGGAAAGGAGACTTTTGATTTACTTTACACTATGAACACTGCTTGAGTGTGAGGCAAGGGAAAACAGCTGGCGCTGTAGGACATTGCTGAAGAGAAGATTTTCCAAGTTCGCCCTCACAGATTCATGGTCAGGCTAGGGGGTGAATTAGGCAAGTAGTTTGGCTGCCCTGTTCTACGATTGGGAGGAACCTGACTGTTCCATTTGTCTTTCAGTGTATTATTTCAGATATGTTATTTTTGTCCCTTCTCTACTTGAATGTTAAATGGTTACATACTTGATAGAATGTATCTGTTAGAAATAATATTAAGGATGAAAGATCGAATGCATCCTATTGCAAACTTAGAAATTGCTATAATGTCTCTCTACTAGTTCAGAATGGATTATCTTTGTTGCATCTCATTACTGTCATGAATACTAGTTCCTGAAAGTATACTAGTTGGAAGGATATGACTAGTCAATTCTTAAAGAAGATTTGTGTTGTGTTTTGGATTGCTATTGTAGTAAGATAAAGCGTCGTAGTTGAAAACCCCACAAGTAAATTGTGATGCAGATTTGTGTTTACCTACATATTGAATGCAAATGGAAAACTGCATAGTGTGTATCTATATATATATATATCTGTGTGTGTGTGTGTGTGTGTGTGTGTGTGTGTGTATGGACATTTCTGATATATAAAGGCACGCACCGCAGTAGAGTAATTAACTAAGATTTCTTCCATGTACCAGTTAAACAGTCATGATTTTTTTTTTAGGAGATATCCCTAATCGCAACTGTCTAAGGTATATATATGTATGTTTAAAGTACGGAAGTGACCTTGCAAATACCAAGAATTATTATAGACCATCTACAGCATTTACACATCTTTATATCAACCGGTCTTTAATGAAAAGTTATAGGTTGAAATGTTGGAAAATTATTGGAGTGAATCGAATTAACATAGTTTAATTACCAAAACTAATCATGAGAGGTGTGAAGGCCCAAGGAAGAAGGGTCATCCTGAAACTTAAACATACCCCTGAATAAATTCCTAACTGTGTAAATAACAACACAATCACCTAAAAGTTCAAAAGGAAAGTCTTTAACACAAGTACAGTAAGTGAAAATTAAATTCATATACCATCATGCGATCTGGATTCAACTATAAACAAGATACACATATAGCCGACAATAGCCGAGTATTTTTTCTTTTTTCAAAATCCTTTCGAGGAAGTAGCCAATATGGCGCTAGTATATTAAACCAATAAAATAACGAGTATGCCATTACAAGTAGGCGGAAGGGAAACCCTGTAATTCTTTTAAAAATAGTATTACATATCTCGTTCGGAATTGAAACAAATGAACATCCCATACGGTGTTTTACTTCCAATGATAGAATTTTCCATCACAAAATGGGTTACCCTTAATCAATGGTACAGAAACCACAAATGAATCTCGATTTCGGAGTTTCAGATACTAGGAGTTGGAGGTGTCAAGGACACTCACATCAAGAATGATAAAATCACGAAATGCGAAACCATGACTTAATCACCATTTTGGAGTTTCGGATATTGGGAGTTGGAGTTGTCAAGGACACTCACAACAAGAATGATAAAATCATGAAATGTGAAACCACGACTTAATCGCCATATCGGAGTTTCGGATATCGTGATTTGGAGCTATTAAGGACACTCACGACAAGAATGATAAAATCCTGAAATGTGAAAACACGACTTAATCGCCATTTCGGAGTTTTGGATACCGAGATTTGGAGGTGTCAAGGACACTCAGGACAAGAATGATGAAATCGAAAAATGAGAAAGATCAGAGCATGTCAAAGACTCCATTTCGGAGTTTCGCAGACCGGGAAATCAAAGATCAAAGGAAATTTAACCTTTAAAGTAGCGAACCTCGAAATCCTGAAACAGACACATCAACAAACCATGTTAGCTAAGAACACATGGCACAATCAAGAAATGACAAGTGTCAAGCTGATTCAAAATTTCAAGCACATCTAATTCACAAATCAGAGTGACACGTGGCAACTATTTGACACATGTCAATCCACATGTGGCATCATTAGGTTTATGTCACATCAAAACTTTCTGTTTTGGGGATTTACATAGCAAGCAGAAACTCCACCATGATGAAGTCTTGAACTCCGAAATGTCAAAAGGGACTATTGTGAGTCTCGAAAATCCGAAAGGAAAAACTCTGAAATCCCGTCAATCGTCCATCTCATTGGGTTATGTGAACCATCAGATCACTTTGGAGATTTTGTGATCATGAATTTTATAATGTTGGAGTCACAATGACTTGAAGGGACAAACGTTGAAATCCCATCAGTCGTTCGATTAAGAAAAGGAGGGATCAGATTATGAAGTTTTGTGGATCGTTGATCGGGCTCCATTTCAGGGATTGTGACTTGCAAAAATGCTTAAATGTGATGGGCATTTTGATTAGGCCCGTGGTCACAGCTAGTGTTCATATGGAATAAGAGTGAGACCCAGTACTTGTAATCCAACGGTGCAGGTGAATTTGAATATGATCGCAGGATTATGAAATATTCATACTCTGAGTTTAACTGGAAGGCCTTACCTAACCACTATCTTTTATCCGAATATTTAAAAAAAAAACTATAGGGGTCTATTTATATTTAAACTTTTCACAGAGGAGTATAGACTAATACTCTACTTTTACCTAAGTCTGTTTGGTTGTTTTCATTGTATGATTATGTCTATGGACTAATGCATGAGGCCTAGGCCATCAACCCCCAAAGTCATTTGTATTGTAAACATATGGTAATGGGTTATTTGTAGGGTCTAACGCGTAAGGATTTGGCCATAAAATCCCAAAGTCATTTGTGTTTTTAAGATTGTGGTAATGGTTATAGGTACAAACAGATAGGAAAGTAATTATAATTACAGGAATTGAAATACACATTGAAATGAGGAGTAAACACATATCGTTGATCATAAAACTTTAATTTGAATGGTAATGACAGTCAATGAATGTAAGAACTCTTGCAAACTTTCAAACTCATTCTTTATAACAGAAATCTTACTTGCTTGAATCTTGAACTATTCAAGGATATTTATACAAACAAAGTTTTTTTTCCAGACAGTTTTTGAGGTATATTACATGATGGTTGTTGGTTTCCTATTTACCATATTGGTTTTTGACTGTCTATGGTGCATTAAAATAACAGAGTCAGATGCTTTGGGTGGTTGATATTTTAGTGTTGTATGCAAATAGGTCGTATGCATATTCTGCATTGTTTTTTGAAATTGAATGTTCCGTAACCCTATGCATACCAGGTTGTTAAATGATGTATTTTACCTGCATATACATTACACTCGGGCCAAGTCTGAAGTAAAAATGTTTTGGGTCAAATCCCTTTTCATATAATCATTTTGTTGTTCGTTGGAAACCATAATCTTGTAAAACCCTATTCAATTTGATTGTGGTGATTATTTCGGTCCCATTTTGAAGACCGAAAACAAAGAAAGAGAAAGCATTTCCTCTACATATTATTATTGAATTTGTGACAAATGTCACACCAGAGTCTGAGATCGTTTGTAAGTAACCCATTGGGCCTCACAAAGTTAATGGTTGTTCTTTGGTAGAAATAAAGTTTTGAAACCCCTGTCATTTCATTGCATGTTAGTCGTTACACCTCTATCGGATTTGATTTTGTGACCTTTGGCCATAACAGGGGCACAAAACCATGTATTGATTGAGTATTTTTTATGCATACATATGTCTGTCATCTCCTTGCAAATAAAAATATCTATCTGGTTTGAGGTCTTCTTAAACAAGAATTGTTACGATTTGATCATTTAAGAGTGTAGATAAAGACAATGTTTGGATGACTCTCTTGATATTTCGAACGTTGTTTACATGAAGTTTCGCATTTTATGGTTGGTATTAATATGTAATGTTTTGATAAAGGACATAAATTGGTGTTCAATAGGGAATAATACATGGATTTTGATCATTTGTAAACAAAGAAAAATTCCTGAAACATGACAGTGAATATTTTTGTGAATAATTTGAGCTATGACAGAATGATTGTGTGACATTTTGCAACTGTGTTTTCAAAGTGGGTAATTTATGGAATGAGAAATAGACTAATTTTATTTATTGAACACTATGGTTGCATGATGACTATAATTCTTCTTGTTGAAATTGTAAGGATGGAATGATGATGGAAATAATTGTAATATAATAATGTCCATTTTATTTTCCCGTCATACTTGACATTTTATTTGGAAATAATTGTAATATAATAATGTCCATTTTATTTTCCGATCATACTTGACATTTTATTTGGAAATAAATGTAATATAATAATGTCCATTTTATTTTCCCGTCATACCAAATATGCTCTCACAAGAAGTTCTCACAAGAACCTCTCCATCAATACTCCAAAAGATATATTTGCAAGAGACCATTTCTATCTTATTTATACTTTCATCCTCTAGGTTACTTAACCCATTTCTAGGTCACTTAACTCATTTCTAGGTTACTTAACCTCTTTTCCTTATTTTAGGGTTAACCACTTTCCATAATTACAAATTTCTCCATTACTTTATCATTTAAATATTTCTTCTTGATTTTGTCACCTCACTTAATCATTTAAATAATCTTCTGGACTTGGTCACTTTACTTTATCATTTAAATAATGATTTCTTCTTTTAAGGCACTTTGACTTCTTTGACCTTTGGGGGCTTCAAGCCTTCATATGGGGGTCCTTCAAATTTGTAGGGCTATAACTCTCAAACCATGGGGAGTTATGTGACATTCCACATACCACCAGAAATGGCATGCCAAGCACTATCCATCTAGGATAGTTTCACCAACAAATTCACTGATCTTCATGTCATTATTCCACATTCAAGCATGGTTCATTTAACCATACTTCTAGAATAACTCAACCGCAAAGCATCTTCCCATGAGGGATCTCACCATAAGGGGACCACTTTGGAGTTCATACATTTGTACACTTTATCAACTATGATAAGAATATAATGATTCATCTTTGCATCAATCCATCACTCCATCATATACATCATATAATGATTCATCTTTTATTCAACTATGCATTATGTATCAATGATAACTCATTGATCTATCTTCATCAATTGGTTTCCACTTGACATATATCATTCTCATCAAGGATAATACATAGACATTGTTCATCTATCAACAATCAATCAATCAATCCATTCACATCAATCAATCACTTGACATCAATCAATCAAACCATTGGCATCAATGACAACATGATCCAACATCATCAACCCAAATATATGTTTCATTCCCATGCTTAGACTATAATTGTAAGAAATGTTTTATGTCATAATTATATAAGTTGAAAAGGAAGTGTTTAGTTTGTTTGATATCTTCTCTATCTCATATCCAAAAATGATGATGATAATAATTTGATGGAACTAGTCATGGTAAATGAACAGACCATATTGCACTTCCAAGTCATATTTACCATTTTTTTCTTATTACAAACCTGATCATTAAATCCCAAGAGCCTTGTAAATCCCTATTCTGAGTAATTAGTAGTTTTGGAATGTGGAATGCATATTGATTACCTACATATGTATTGTTATGTATAGATCGAGGTCTAAACTATTATTTTGAAAAATTTTAGATGATGGATTAGTCGTGCTCTGGTTCTAATATTTGTGAATGTGTGTTAGAATGAGCTTTTTCAGCAGGGGCAGTCATACAAAAGGAGTAATAACATAGGCAGAGGATTGGATCCTCGGAAAAGGGGAAACAAAAGATTAAGGTTCTCTATACAATTTGATGCATATTTAGAAGAGTTTAATCAATTATCACAGATAAGATTTCTCAACTTTGCTGGCCAACAAGCTTATAAACCTTAGCCTATTCTTGATAATCCGCACCCAAATTTTGGCATAAAAGTTCCAAATCCTAATTCCAATCCTTTAGTTGTGCCAAAATGAGATGGATGGCAAGATATCGTGCACCCTCCTCCCAAACACTCACAAGGATGGCCAAATATTGATATCTTATAGCATGCTCCCTTTCATGCTTGGCCAACTAGTTCACTACCACCACCTCCTTCACATTGGAATTTTCATCCTTAATCCAAAGCCTAACATTACCATCATAAGGATAAACTCTACAAGCTTGAAGGAAACCCTAAGGAAGAGAAACTAACAACAACTAGGTCAAAATGCTCACAGGAATTTTCTCATTCAGTGACTTCCCATATGCAAGAGAATGATCACAAATATGCTAAAGAAGATTCATCAATTGGGAAAAATGAAAGGGTTGAGGGTAGTCATAGTAAGAGAGGGGCATCCTCTCATAGTAAATATGGTTTCTCATGATCAGTTTGATTATTTTCTTTAGCATTGGTATATGGACTTGTTTGCACTTTATTTTGGATAGCATATCATTTTTTGACAACTCATGTTCATTTTGACAGCTCATATTTGATAGTACTATTTTGGAAAATCTTATATTTTACATGTTTCATGTTTGGAAAAATTATGAAATGGATATATTTTGATAAATTTCATAATTACCACATGGAATGACAAGGAGCTCTTATGATTATTTCATCTTATGCATAATAATGACATGGATTGTATGTTGTGGAAATATTGATATTTCATGCATTCTAGGTGGAATATACAAGGATGAAATGGTTTATTAATTCATTAAAGAGAATTAGTGGGTCCCCACTTATTAGTTTCATTTAATACCCTTACCATATTATTATTATTATTATTTATTAACTTACTTGACAACTCTCCTATTAACTAACTAATTGTTAGTTAATAAATTAACTAGAAGTGGTTGAGTAATTCAACTACCTTGGATATATTAAAAGGAGGTAATATGGACATTAAAAATGGGAGGAACACATTGCTCTAATAAGGGTTTATCTTACTTCCAAGTGAGATTTCATTACTACTTCATTCATCTCTGATTTGTAAGATAAGACACTTCTTGTGATAGCAAGGTCTATTGAGGGTGACTAAAAGCTAGGACCAAGGAGCATTGAATTCTGATATGCTTCCAAATTGATTGTATGTTTGATAGTCTGTAGACTTCTTTTGGTTTCTGGATTAATTTCTCAGTGCTAAATAGTATTTTTTTTGTAGAATCATTGATCCAGATTATTTTCGGCACAAAATGAGAGCGGATATATAATAAAGAAATGTACAAAGATATATAATATATCGAATAATATAACATAAATATATCAGAGATGAAACCCTAAAAACAAAGATACAGTAATACATGATTTCTATTAATGTGCAAAATGTACAGAACTATAAAAATACAGAGTGAAAGACTCGCTAGAATGCTGGCATCTTATCTCTGAGAAGAGATGTGACGACTACTCACATTCGCAAGAAGATGAGTACAATGAGGCTATGAAGGCATTTTTAGAATAAATATGAATTCCAAAACCCTATAAATCCAAAAACCTAACCCTGGGATATCAAATGCCAAAAGTCATGTTGGCCCTGTTGGGGTAAGTTAGTACATTAACTTCCCGGGGTCGTAACTTTTGCATACAATCTCCGTTTAGGGTGCATGATAGCTCGTTGGAAAGGTATTGAAGAGGCGATTCATTTAGGGGGCTCAATAAAAGACTTTGGATATCATTGAGGTGCCTGATTGTGAAAAAACATCTTTTAGGCCCTCAAACTAGCCCCCGAAGTTAAAAACTGCTAAAAATAGTAAATTGCCAAAATTGCTAGAAAATTGTTTTTAGCCAGTTGGAAAAGGTGAGTGGCCACCAATACTCACCTGGATTAATCCTCCCTCCTTCGGAAGAAATGTTATCCATTGCGTTGATTTCCTAGGGGAGAGGGAAAAGAGTTTGTTTTATTTGCATCTTGATGAGTTGCTTGCCTTGGTAGAGAAGTTGTGTTGCTTAGTTTGTTGAAGGTTGTCATGAACCTTTGGCTGGAAGGCTTGGACATTTTTAACTAGAGATTACTTTGTGCAGAATAAATCCTTGCACTTTTCTTCAATATTTTTGACCTACTTCTGTTGGATAGAAGGTGCTTAGACTCAAGTTGCATTGGTTGCAGTGTTCTTTTGTTCACCTTTTGAACAAATTGTGAAAAAGATGAATTTTGTAGTATTAGATACTACCTTGCGACACTGTTTAGGTGGGACAGTAGTTGGAAATACCTATGGTATCCTGTAGAGACTCATAGATAGCATATATCGCATGAAACTTCTACATATATGGTTGCACTAAGAGAACATCACAAACATCCAATGGGGAAACATCACATAATACCTCATCCTTGAAGGGATAGATGTCGTATGACAATCGACATTGTTGGCTGACACAAAGATCATGTCCCTAACAAAGTCACCCGATGTTGTATGGCTGTGAGTGTGGTGTTTTGGACAACCCCAACTTCTTGATGACCTTTGTTGAGATGAGGTTCTTCTAGCTTCCTCTATCAACGATAAAATGCAGTGAGTTTCCCTTCACCCAAATCTGTGAATGAAAAAGGCACACCCCCTCTTCAGGACCTGTTGGTTCTTTTGGTTGAATTATTGTAGTCGCAACAATAGTAGTGGGGTCTGCGTCGATGATCTGTCTTCTACCAGTATTTTCTGAATCATATTTTGAATCAGGGTTC
This sequence comes from Picea mariana, assembly GCA_032191745.1. Lineage (NCBI taxonomy): Eukaryota > Viridiplantae > Streptophyta > Pinopsida > Pinales > Pinaceae > Picea > Picea mariana. Next base: position 219,896 of record JASDQU010103788.1, on the reverse strand, counting down.
AACTACTTGTCTTTGATCTCGACCACCAATGATTTTTTTGAGTGACATTCATCAGTGTTGTGCCAAGGGATTTTGTGGAAATCACACAACCTTATAGTGTCCTTATTTGTATTCATGTGACCCTTCTTGTCCTATGGCTTGGACTAGTTTTCAGGAGGCTATTTGTTAGATTTGTATTTATCATACTTTTGTTGTTGCGTATTTGCAAAACCAAGCTCCCTCTTGTTCTGGTGCTTAAATTTCTTCTCAATTTTAAC
>JASDQU010103788.1:188699-204055 GCA_032191745.1 Picea mariana | reverse complement strand
TGGGGATTTTGTGGAAATCACACCATTTTCCGGTGTCCTTATTTGTCTTCATGTGACCCTTCTTTTTCTATGTCTTGGACTGGTTGTCAAGAGATTGTTTGTTAGGGCCGTCTTTGTCATACTTTGGTTGTTTCGGATTTGTATACTCGAATTCCCATTTGTTCTGGTGCTTAAATTTCTACTCAATTTTAACAACATATCAATAAGTAGCACCGAGTGATGATATGTCCAAAAAATCTATTTCAGTCTGGATGTATCTGTGTAGAGCCCCACGGTATTTCAGAACCAAATGTCGCTCAGAGTCTTTGATACCCAGCTTGGTGCGCAAGGTATGGAAGGTATTGGTGAACTCAGGAACTACTTGGCCCCTCTCTTGTCGTAGTGTGGTCCATCTCATGTACTAGTCCTCATAGTTGCCAACAAGGTAATACTGTTCTTTTACCACATCCACAAAAAAATCCCAAGTGGGATCGGCCCAATATATTCCAGACTCCTCTTTGGAACTTTTCTCCCAGTAAGTTTCCCACCAATGTTTGAAATGAGGGAGAGATTTAAGGAGTGCGAAGGTGATCTTTTCTTTGTCAGAAAATTTTTGAACAGAGAAATAACCTTCTAGCAGAGTTAACCATTTTTCTAGGGCTTCTGCATCTACCTGTCCTTCAAATATAGGAATATCAAAGTTAACTTGTACCTTAAAAGGTGAGGTGCCTCCAAAGTGGCCACCGGATGAAGATGTTCCTAATGCTATTGGCAGGCGTTGAAGGATGTGAGAAAAATTCTCCATCATTTCATCCCTCTGTCGCGTGAGAGCTTGCTCAAGCAACAGATTGATATGATCGGCTGCTCCATTGTTTTTCTTTTCTTCTGCCATTGAGGGTTTCTTGTGTGTGTGAGAGTGATTATCTTCAAGAGAGACAAGCTTGAGACCTAACTTTCTATAATCGGACCTCGTCGAGGATATGCACTGAAAAATGATCAAGAGCAGCCTGCTCTGATACCACTGATCCAGATTATTTTTTCCACGGAATGAGATCGGAGATATAATAAAGAAATGCACAGAGATATAGCAGATATTCAATAATATAACAGAAATGTATCAAAGATGCAACCATAAATACAGATATACAATAATACATGATTTCTATTAATGAAAGAAATGTACAGAGACTATAAAAAATACAGAGTGAAAGACTCGCTAGAATGGTGGCAACTTATCTCTGAGAAGAGATGTGACAGCTACTCGCATTCGCAAGAAGATGATTACAATGAGGCTCTGAAGGAATTTTTACAATAAGAAGGAATGCCAAAAATCCTAGACATCCAAAAACCTAACCCTAGGAGATGAAGTGCCAAAAGTCATATGGGCCCCGTTTGGGTAAGTGAGTACATCAACTTCTCGGGGTCGTAACTTTTGCATACGATCTCCGTTTTAGGCATGCGATAGCTTGTTAGAAAGGTATCTTCAAGGAGATTCATTTTGGGGGCTCAATCATGCCTTTGTATATCTATGAGAACCTAGATCTAGAAAAACCTTCATTTGGGCCCTCAAAATGGCTCCGTAAGTTAAAACCTACTAAAAGTAGTAAATTTCCAAACTTGCTAGAAAACTGTTTTGAGCCATTTGGAAAAGGTGGGTGGCCACCGATATCCACCTGGATCATTCACAAATCCAATCAACAACCTTAACACTACTTTATGTGAGACATATACATGTTTTCAAGTTGTCTAGAGGGTTCACATGAAAATAAGGTCTACATATAATTGTCTCAAAATCATGAATTATTTTACATTGAATCCTTTTTCTTTCTAGTACATTGCTTCTCCAACAAATGGATACTTATCCAATCCCTCAACTTCAGATAAAAAACCAAATTTATATTTGGTTCTTCATCACGATTTGTAAGTATTTCACCTTGCTCCTGGCCCATAATTATCACGGTAGCTACTACTTTTATTCTATCATTTTAAACTCTAATAATGATTGTCTGGAAGATGGTCCCTTGGATATTGCAGTAGAAATTTAGATTTCAAGTTGTCTTCTTCACAAGATTTCATGTAGCTCATGAAAGAGCATCATTTGCAACTTCAATGCTTCCAAACATATCCAATACTCTGGGGAATTTACACATACAATAAAGCATCTTTTATACAATTTCATTGTCTTGTCAAGAACCTTAGTTAATGCAGATGGTAATTTTATAACTTGAACTTCTACTATGCATCCTCTAATGGGCATGGTCTTCCTTGAAAAATTAACAATTATTGATCCATTCTTGTAGTTCTCTACACAAGTCTCACTTTCTACTTCTTATCTCCACTGTTTGTTGGAAAAGGACTGGGAGAACTAGGTATACTTTTCATTGGCATAATTGTATGGCCAATTTATCTTCTCATAAATTCAGCAATGTTGACGTCTATAGGATTTCTTGATGTGTCTATGACATATAACACATTTACAACTTTATCCCCTTGTGTTGTAACTTCTTCCCTTGTAATAGATAGACCATTCTCGTGGAAAATGCATGTCATATCATAAAGAAGGCCAACTTTTTCACTATTATATCGCTTAAGATGAAACCCCTTTGATACTCTGCATCCATATCTCCAATGTAGACATGTTCATCTAGAGGCCTCTTCAGACCCCATTATCATCATCCTAGTCATCCAATTTTTATGTCATCACACATTGGATAAAACAAATTCCCATTTGATAGCTTGTCGTTGGGAATTTCCTTCATATGATATGCTCAATACACATTGAAGTTTCACATACAATTTTTCTACTATGGAAGAGAGGACATTTCACAGTTTCTAAGCATGATCAATTTCATTGCTTAGAACAAGAGAAAAATAGTCAATTTTCAAATTCAATTCCTATATATTTCTAGTTAATATTTTTGGGAGACAGATTTAAAAAATAAGAGTGAATTGATGGAAGTATTTCTTCTCAATTCAAGGTACAATTTAGAGTCCTTTTCTATTGTGCATTTCATTTACGTTTGTAATTGAATTTTTTACTGTCGTTATGAGTGTAGTTAAAGTTTTTATATCAGTAATAGAAAGATAATTAACAGATATGGATTCGTTATTTACAAAACACCTTCTATTGTACCTTGTACACATATTTCTATAGGAAACTAGCCATTTTACTTGGCATAGTCGTGTCATACCTTTCTAATCTTATGCCTCATCTTTGCCAAAAAAAGAGTTATCTACTCATATTAATGAAGAACATTACCAATTCTTTACTCTTGAACTATTTAGGATTTTATTCATGCTAAATGAGGATTCAAGTTGTGTTTCATAGTGCCTTCTTCAATTGTTTGATGCGATAGTTTATTTTCCCTATCAAAGTTTCTTCTTTCAAATAAAAAACAGGGTTCCTAATTCATGTTAGTACTTTTTGGTATCTTCTTGTCATTTTTGGACTAGTTTTTTCCCTACGTTAGTAAGGGTTTTATGATAGAGACTTTACATCTTGAGGTGATAAGGGTAAAATTCATCAACTAGTTATACCAAGAGAAATTTGAATATCAGTTGATCCTTAGTGAAGACCTAAATCATTTTGTATTTTTTTTTTTTAAATTGGGGACATTATAGGAAGAGATTCAATTATAAGGCTATGAAGTTTTACCTTATTGAAAGTAAGTTATATAGAATAAGACCTATTAATTCTACATGGGGTGTCGCTCTACATAAAAAAAACATCATTATTGTAGAATTTGATTATTTTGCTCAATATTTACTAAGATAAATACATTATTATTTTGTAGGTCCTTGTCTTGCTGCAAAATTTGGACAAAAATCATAACTTTTAATAAGATGGCCATAGTGCATGTTTTTATTTTCTCTAAACAATTGAAGTTTTGATTATTTATTTATTTACTAGATATATAATATGGTCTTATTAGWGAYGTGGTGTGTTACATGAACTAAATATATCACTAGGTAACTATTTTAGGAGGATTCAAATTATATAGTTATTAAGGAAAATAATAGGAAAACTACTTTTATTTTTTGGCTAGTGAATGCAATGGTCTATGATGTAGAAAGTGTTATACATTTAATAAACATAGAAAAGAAGTACATTCTTGGGGACCCATAACTGTTGGATATGTGTTATATTCTTTGCATGACTAAAAATAGTTTTTCGTGTCCATTTTTTGGTGCTCCTCGGTTTTTGTGTCCATTTATGGACGATTTTTCGGCGCATGGTATTTCACCAATGGTTTTCTATTCCCGGTTAAGGAATTAAAGTTGTTGACTAATCCATTTCATTGGATTAGGGTTTTGGATGGCGTTGGATCCTATATGTATATTGTATTGTAAACAATGTATGTTGTGAACAAATATAGAATATGTTGGTTTTCACGATTTGGGTTTCCAGGGGAAAACTCTTTGTGTAATGTGTGTATTTGACATTGTATATTTTCTATTCTTTTATTGAAAATTTGTTTGTAGTAAAATATTGTACAAGGTTAAAATATATAATAACATTGCATGTTGGCGCGACACATGGCTCTCGGTACAAGCTTAGATCTGAATCCAAATTGGAAATAGATCTTTACCAAAAAAATTATGACATTGAATATGTTTATAAGAAGAATAGAAATGTTGTTGAGACCACTACCATTCGAAAAGAGGTAAGTTATTTTTTTAATGCAATTTTATTTTCGGATATTTTCATTAAATTATTCTTTAATGATGTATTGATTTTGTTTTCATGTTATAGGGAGTAAAGTGTAATCAAGAGTTGAGTTCAAATGCCTTGGATCATGTGAGAGGATGTGCTTATGAATATGATCCGTCAGGATTTTTCGAATGACTATGGTTGAGTTTTTATTTGCATGCATTTATTAACCATTGGGAAACTTAACGAAAGAGAGAGAAAATAAAATGCATTATACAGCCATTAACATAATTGCATATCTGAAATGCAATGAAAAACAGCAAACCATAATGCACAAGTTTGATAACGGAGTTCGGCACAACTTTGCCTACGTCTCCGGGCCTTTTCTCTGTGAGGGAGGCTTCTTTATTTCTTTTCGAAATCTTATTAGTACATATTTACAATGCCGATTGGCTTCTATACTGATCTGGTCATGTTCGCCATGATCTCTAGAATCTTTCACAACTTACGGCACCTGAAACGGATGTCCCGAGCTCTCAAAAATCGTCCGACAGAATCTCTACCTCAACAGCTTCCCTGCCTCAAACTAGCTTTGACCTAGCTTTGCCTCAGCATCTCTTCTCTCCAAAACCGTCCAAAAGCTCCATAAGCTTACCCAAATGGCCTCAACATGGCCTTGGTTAAATAGTTGGGAAAGTTGGTTGTCAATCTCCAACTTCCTCCCAAGAATTAGGCTCTAATAAAGCCCAATAACTCCCAATTATGAGTTAATTACATTAAAAAGGCTTAATTAATATTAAAAAAGCCAAAAATTGGTTTAATAACCACTTTAAAACTATATTATATAGTTACATAACGGGCCTAGCCCCCCGAGCTCTTGTGCACGTCCTTTACATGGTCGTATGCAACTCCATGTGGCCACGCGCTAGCGCGGGCCACTCCTGCCAGCTCTCGGTGCTTGGTCACATAGCAAGTGGACAGGACCGTGGGCTAACATTTGTTTACCCCCCGTATTCTCCACATACAAACGGGGTCATTTTTTTAACGCGCGCCATATCATATGGGTAGTGTATTAACCCCCCGCACCAAAGGTCATATGCGAATAGAAAACTGGGGTCGGGGCTAAGCCCCGGCCCGACCCCCCATGGTTTAACCCCACACGCAAATTCCAATAAAAATTCGCGCATTATTGTAACAAGAACCACCGGCGGGGTGGGTGGCTAGCCCAGCCCTGCCAGTCCTTTCGGCCACCCGGAGGTCACGGGTTCAATTCCCGTCTGAGCCATAAACTTTTGAACAATTCAACCAACAACAATGAGCCAATAAAACGGTGCCACATGGCAGCCCTTGACTGGGCCACGTGGCACCTTTACAACCAATCAAACTATGACACGTGTCATCTGATGATTGACCCATGTGCCAGCCACGCGTCATCTGCCGTACTGCCATGTCATCCTTGCCGTACAACCAGTCAGCTTGCCACGTCAGCACCACGTCAGAAGCCGTACAGTCCAGTCACCCATGCCACATCATTCTCTGTACGCCACGTCATTCGATCCATGTACGCTGCTGACGTCATCTTGTTCCACGTGTCACCCTTCTAGTGGTGACACGTGTCACCTCGGGATTGGTCCAGCCGTATGCCCAAAACGCCAAAATTGATTGACACGTGTCACTGCCGAAGGCTGCCATGTGTCATGTACGGACCTGCCACGTGTCGTCCTCTGGTGCTGCCACGTCATCGTACAGACCTGCCACGTGTCGTCCTCTGATGCTGCCATGTCACCTGTACGTACCTGCCATGTGTCGTCGTACGAACCTGCCACGTGTCGTCCCCTGGTGCTGCTACATCACCTGTACGAACCTGCCACGTGTCACCGTACGGACCTGCCATGTGTCCTGTATGGACTGTACGGATAGGTATAGTCAGCATCCCAAAATTTTGCATGTTTGGCTCGGCGGACAGAATGCGATATCTTCTTCATACGGACTCCATTTGACATAAAAAATATACCATCAGAATTAGGAATACGAGCCGGACGCAGCAGTGTTGGTTTCGTCGGATTCCGAGCACTTTCATTTTTGAGCATTTTTCAGGCCCTGACAGTCTTCTAAATCCGATTTCGGATCAGAATATGATTCTCAATCAAAGGTAAAAAAGTATGCATTAAAAAATAATGTCTGTTAGAGAATCATTAAGGACAAAAATTGGAGTATTCTATGTAAAATGTTTGATGATTCACCACCTGTAAGAGCTATTCAAATTTGCATTTTTTTTTGTTGGATATGAATTCAATATTGCACAATATTTAATAAAATCACTTTTTTTTACTATGCTTTTCTTGCAACAAAGAAATGTGTCTACCCCCTCCATATGTAAAGAGGATGATACCTTATCTATTGAAGAGTCACTCAGTGTATGTTTTGTAAGCTACTACATGTTTTGTTATATGATTTTACAAATAACTAAATGAAAACCCTTTTGATTCACATTTTTTTTGACAATGGATGTATCTATTTGAATATATGCAGGGAAATATTGTATCTATTGGTGATCCATATTCATCATATATGGAGGAAAGGATGGATGAAGGTGTTAAACATGAGTCAAATCACTCATGTTGGGGAAAATGTTGAAACTCCTTATAATTCACCAAATTTTGATACTTTTGCTAACCAAATTTCAAACACATTATATGAAAAGACACCATATGTTGTTGTTGAACAAAATCATGTATTTGATAGTATTGAAACCATTCATTTCTTTGAGAAAACTTCAAAGGATTTTTATGATAAGAAACCAAACACCATCAGTAAAGAAAACAATAAATTTATACTAATGACATTATTCAGTGTTCCTATGGGAAATGTTCTAGGTCTATATTTGATATGACACTATACAGTGTTCCTTTAGGCCCACCAACTTTTGATAGGACTCCTATGGTATTAGATGACCCATTTGATTTTTTAGTGAACTTGCATCCATCTTCTTATAAATGTGGTGAAGATCGAACAAAAACCTATCCTTGATGGGAAAGAAACAACTTTTTTTTGTTGACGATGATCACAATGATGGAGGGTACATAACTATGGTAAGTCATGGAGAGATCAAAAGTGTGGTAAATGATGGTTATATTAGAGAATATTCTATGCTGAAAAATACAAATATGCACACAAATACACATAGTAGGGATCACAAAATAACATTTTTCATGCCATATGAAGCAAAGGGTGGGAATCCAATTATCAGAACTCATCATTATATTCACAATCCATTGCTCGAACAAAGAGGCCACACCCATGCATTATAAGGAAAAATAGATGTGAACTCTTATTTTTGATACTTTATAATATCTAGCGACTTTTTCACATTTAAATGTATATTTTTTTTCTGTTGATGGATTATAATATATATACTATGTTTAAAATGAAGTTACTCTCATTGTATTCAAGTATGTTTTATGTTTCTTTGACAGGTAACACTTGCAACAACCACAATCATATCATCGTCTCTCCTTTTAGGGGATACCTATGGAGAATTTTTATGGAGGATTTTCCATTCTTCAGATTTGGAGGACTTGCTTGGCTTTTCCTAGGATTCGCTAACAATGATAATCTTCTCTACCATGATAATTTTATAGAGTATACCAATCAGTACCATAAAACACTTAGATATGATATTGCATTGAGTAGAGAGCATAAGAGAAAAAGAGGTGGAAAGATGCATGTGCAAGACAAGATTGAAGAGTACAATGATGAAATTTTTGAGCTTTTGGATAAGGAAGATCATATCTACCTTTGTGGATTGAAGAGAATGATGTCTGGAATTTAATATACCTTAAAAAGAGTTGTATAAGAGAGAGGATAAACATGGGATGATATATTTCCACAACTTAAGAAGAATTAGCAATGGCATGTAGAATTTTATTAGTCATTTTATAGAGATTAACTTCATCCTCCTAGGGAAATCTCCATTAATCATTGATCGAATTGATAGTTATCGTTTTCCGAATTTTTTAGAATATCAATCAAAGATTCTATATGCAAGGCTCAAATATATTTGAATTGATAGTTATTGTTTTCCGCATTTTTTAGAATATCAATCCAAGATTCTATATGCAAGGCTCAAATATATTTACTTTGACATCACTATATCGAACTTGTGAAAAATATTTGTTGATATTAAAATTTTAGACTTATATGCAGACCACTTATTTTGCATTCCTTATTAATGTTCAAACCATATGATATCATAAGGTATTTTCATACCTCTTTAGCATCTAGATTATACTATATTTATTGATATATATTCCATTGTCATATAAAATAACAAAACCAGCTTTACAAATAAATTCCATGACAAGTGTTTTTCCAACTTTTAGACTCTAGCAAAGACTTCAGTTTAATTGTCATCCTCGTGACAAAACTAAGTATTGTCACCAATTCAAATACTCTGCATGAAGTTAGAAAATAAAATATATCATTTGAAAATATGTTGTTAATGTCACCGCAATGGCTACAACCACAATGTTAAAATACAAAGAGCCCCATCCTCATGTTTCCATGGTATGTTGTATATCAGTGATTTCCAGCCATTCTACAAAGGATTCAAGATTAACAGATTAGAATATTACTAATTTTATTCAAGGATGGATTTTGATTAGAGAGCGTAAAGTCAGAGCTTTCAAAATACTTAAAAGTATTCTAGAAACACGGGTCATGTGAAGTTTCGTATAAGTCTGTCGTTGCGAGACCAAAAACCTCTTCCCCCTTCAGTGTTAGATCATAGGTGGCCTCATTTATTCAGTATATGGGCTGTCCAAATCATACCGACTACAATTTTCTAAGGTTTATTTCCTTGATCAATTTTCATTATATATCATTGCAATCAATCTAGTTTTATGATGGCATAAAATACTAATATAATAGCTCCATAGTGTCAAAATCATGGAAACTACCTCCCAACACAATAAATAACTCAAAAAACATATGCCAATATATTATAATAAAATGCAATTAAAAGGACATATAAAAAATAATGGAACTAATGATTTAAATATTATAATCAAATGAAATTAAAAGGACATATAAAAAATAATGGAGTTAATGATTTAAAAGGAGGGATGTGTGGTATGAGAAATACTCATTCTTCGTCTTGAGAGAGCCAGGGAGCCCATACATGATTGACAATTTATCCTATCAAAATCCAACCATATATACAAAAAAATATTGAATTCCCTTCAAAAGCTTACATGTTACAAGAAATTACATGCTTATCCAAGTCTTATAGGAGGTTGTTAGATTGATATCGAAAAATAATGTTTTAGTTGTATCGTTTTATATTTTATGTTTTGGGATGAGCACATAAATTGTAATCACTTTATGGATAAGGATAGACATCTAGCCAACAATATCTTATCCTAGAATAGAATAGTAACTTATCTTTTAGCTCTCCTTCCTAATCTCAATACAATGATATGTGCATTCTTTGCCAAAGAGTATTGATGAAGTTATTTATGATCCATCTTATTTATTGTATCCAATTCAAAAATACTGAATCCAAGGATTCAAATGATGAAATACAAAATATATGCCATTTACATTTATTGCTGCATAATAGCAGATTAACTATACGACACAAGCGTAAGAAATAGAATTTACTCTTGCTTATGCATAAATACATTTTTTTCATAAAATTCAATAGATTATTTCATTGTGAGATGAAACTTTCACACTCATACAAATGCACTTAAGCCATTATTGTATGCATTTGAACCTTTCATGCTCAAGCTTATTCATGCGTATGCATAAAGAATTTATGCCTGTGTATAAACACATTTTTTAAAAAAATCTCATTTTCAAACATTTTCATTACATGCATTGAAAAAGACATCCAAGTTTGCAAAAGGCTTATGAATTTTCCATATGCAAGAAAAATCCACGATAAACCATTGAAAGATTCCTACACAGTATCCTGGATAAAAATGATAGAATATCCCCCAACACTACAACTTTTTTGTTAATCATGAGCTAGAGTACAACTTGAAAACAAATTTTTACTTCGATCTCAAGGAACCATTGAAGGCCAATTTTGATTCCAAATTTGTGGCATGCTTCTACGAGTGTTTCCACAAATTTCATCAAGGAAATTTATTCATTAGTGTTGGTCTCTTCATAGATTTGTACGAGTGTTTCCACAAATTTCATCAAGGAAATTTATTCATTAGTGTTGGTCTCTTCATAGATTTGTATTTGAACAAGGAGAGTTGTTAAGCAATAAGTCCCTGCCAAAAAGGTAGGAAGCCTTTGTTCCGATAGCATGCATCCAATAAAGTCGTTGTTCCCTGTTTTTGTTTTTTGACTAGCAACGGATCCTTGAGTATTATAATTGTTATGAAGAAATGGATCCTTGAGTATTTGTTTCTAAGAAAAGCTTGGAATTCTTCACAGCAAAAAGCTTTGAATTCTTCACAGCAATAAAGAGATTGTGAATTCTTCACAGCAATAAAGAGATTGTGAGCCACTGTTACCCATCTAATTTCTCTACTCTCAAGAATAATTATGACTCTGCATTTGAGATTCTTTTTTAGTGCTTTAAGTTGTAATTTTGTAAGAAAATAATTAGGGAATGTAGACAATTTGGTTGCTTTGGAATATTTAGATGAGTTATGTGATTTCTCATCCCTTTTTTATTATTTATAACTTGTTATATATACAAGTATTGCCAGAATTATAAAAGTATCCAATGGATACATTGGATTTAAGAAAATGGATTTAAGAAAAATAAATAAGTAAAGAGAATGAAAATAAAACTATGATATATATCACTTAAATATATAAATAATTACAGATTTTTCTAACAAATATATAGAGGATCCTCATTTAAATTATTCTTATTATTTATAACTTCTCTATGATATATATAGAAGTATTGCCAGAATTATGAAAATATGGAATTGATACAATGAATTTAAGAAAAACAAATAAATAAAGAGAAGGAAAATAAAACTATGATATATACCACTTAAATATATAAACAATTACAGATTTATTACAGAATTTTCTAATGAATGTAAATAATAAAATATAATGAATGTTACAGATTTTTCTAATGAATGTAAATAATAATACAGAGATTTTTCTAATGAATGTAAATAAATAATAATACAGAGGATCTTCATTTAAATTATTCTTATTATTTATAACTCATTTAAATTATTCTTATTATTTATAACTTGTCTATGATATATATAGAAGTATTGCCAGAATTATGAAAATATGGAATCGATACAATGAATTTAAGAAAAACAAATAAATAAATAAAAAGAAGGAAAATAAAACTATAATATATATCACTTAAATATATAAACAATTACAGATTTATTACAGATTTTTTTAATGAATGTAAATAATAAAATATAATGAATGTAAATAATAATACAGAGATTTTTCTAATGAATGTAAATAATAAAATCTAATGAATGTAAATAATAATACAGATGATCCTTATTTAAATTATTCTTATTATTTATAACTTGTCTTGATCTATGATATATAGAAGTATTGCCAGAATTATGAAAGTATAATAAAATATAATGAATGTAAATATTAATACAGAGATTTNAATAAAATCTAATGAATGTAAATAATAATACAGATGATTCTCATTTAAATTATTCTTATTATTTATAACTTGTCTATGGTCTATGATATATAGAAGTATTGCCAGAATTATGAAAGTATTTAAAAAAAACAAATAAGTAAACAAAAGGAAAATAAATATATGCCACTTAAATATATAAACAATAGAAGTATTGCCAGAATTATGAAAGTATCGAATCGATACAGTAAATTTAAAAAAAACAAATAAGTAAACAAAAGGAAAATAAATATATGCCACTTAAATATATAAACAATTATAGATATTTTTAACCACTATAAATAATAATACAGAGGGTCCTCATTTAAATTATATTTCATACATAAGTATGCGTTTTCATTTCGTGAAAATCGTTGCTAGTTCAATAGACATAGGCAAAACCATAAATGCTTTTAAAAGAAAACAAGATATTTTTTTATTTTCTTTCTAACAGTCCAAAAATATAGTCAAAACTCATAAAGATATGTTCAGTTTTAAAAAGTCTTTACTTCTCTGTACAAAAGTATCATAAAAACCTCTCTACGGAGATCCCGTAGCCCAGATTTATGGACATATAATAAAAATAAAACGAAAAGGGTTGTTAAGCCCAGATTTATGGACATATAATAAAAATAGAACGAAATCAAAACTATTATTGTAATATAAAGAAATTAAATAATAGAGACCAACATAATCGAGAATTACTCTAGGTTCACATAGTCAGTGCGAAAGATTTAAACATTTAAAGACAAATTGCAGATTTTGAAGGAGATTAATTTTATATATATATTATGATATTAGATTTAAGTACACCTAAATCTATTGATAATGAGTACAATTAATCAGTTTTTAATTTAAAATTCTAATCTGATGGTTAACAATTGAAGATCCTGGCATATTGTTAGTCATCCTCCCAAATCAATGAATGTGATTTACTCTTCATAACTTCCTTGTATTTCTAAATGCATCCGTTACCCTGTTTACTTTTTAACATTTACTTAATCATATTAAGAAATTACTGTAGCATTATATGATTGCCACGGTTAAATGATTAACCTTTCAGATTACCATTTAGATTTCCTCAACTGTCCAGGCATTTCATTTTCTGGCTGCCCTTTCTTCGTTTTCAGCCGCGAGTTAGCGGCTGTGCTAGTTGTATATATATTATGATATTAAAGTTAATAGAACAATATATTATTACACGTTTATCTTTGTTTGTAGCATGTGCCTTCCACTTGTTGCACTTTCGCTAATTTACGTCCACAATCCAGCCCGCATGGGTCCAGCCCGCCACTTGTCCAAATCAGCTAGTGCTTAATGCACTAGCTAGGGTACCTCATTCATGATCGGGTTCTTGACAATTGTACCAGCGCGGAAATGGAACCCACAGTTGTAATGCCTTGGTGGTTTTGTAATAGAAGATTGCTAATGGAATATAAAGACTAGTTCCAGTTGTTGATGGAGGCGTTGGAAGAAAACAAATCGAAACTCTTGGACAAACTAGCAAAGATCATGGTGCTCCTGCTGCATCAGCAAAGACCTCGGCTAGGCTTCATAAGATTGAGAATCGATTCAAGGGATAGGAACCTCTCTCTGTCTCCATTGCATGAATGGCAGGTTCACATTTATCTTCTCGTTATTGTGCTCTGTATGAAATCCAGCCCCGGCATAGTACAGACCATCCAGGCTGGCATGTGAGTGGGTTTCATGGTTGGTAGAGTACTGGTTCCCTAGAGATGCATCGGCCAGAAAGTCTTCCAGCCTGGGCTCCTCTCGCTCAGAACCATTATGAGGCGGCATATTGTTATCATACTGAGAACTGCGGGGCATATGATGATCGGTACCATTATTTTGAGAAAACCTAGGCAATTCCCTATTCAACAACTGCCGCGAGGACTGAAGACCTGAGCCATCGCTTTGTAAACTTCTCGAAGCATCAAGATGTTTCAGGTGCCAATCTAGAGAAATATCAAGCCAAAATAATGTCAAAGTGCTTTCAATTTCAATGAAGAGAAAAATATTTATACAATTTAAAAAGTTTAGAAGAGGAGATTTTATAGTAGTAAATGTAATTTTAAGAGATAGCAAGTTAGAAGTATTCTATTGCTAGTTTAGAAGTTTAGGAAGGGGAGATAAGACCAGAAAAGAGTTTTGGTATTTTCAACTAGTTTAATGGTCAATGGAAAAATTAAGACCAGAAAAGAGAGTTGGTATTTCAGTTTTTAGAGGCCTCTCAGTTTTTAGAGGTCTCAGTTATTATAGGTCTTTAGCCATTATAAAAATTAGAATACAATAGTTAGAATTGAAAACAAATTACACTGAAATATCAACTATCTCAACATGAAAACTAGTTTTCATATAAAACACAACACAGAATGAAAATAGAAGGAAAACTAGTTTTCATATATAGTAAAACACAACACTGAATGAAAATAGAAGAGATCTGGAAATTTAATTATTTCATTTCATTAAAGTGTAAACGGTGTATTCTCTCGTAACCAAGAGAGAGACAATGAATCCTTTCCTATTTATACGAAAAGAATGGCGGGCACACAATGTGAAGGGGAAACTGTGACTTCTCTTCCAGGGGGCTCCATGGATGATGGGATGCTCGACTTATTTACTTTGGATACTGTTAGTACTCAAAAACGCATCGGCATTTTTAAGGAAAGATGCCTAATCTTGTATGGAAATTTTCGATAGCTTCCCGAGCTCCAAATGCAGATCTGAAAGCACCATTGGAAATTTCAGGACTTGTAGATGTCGATCGGCTATTTCAACATGCAAAACGGACTCTCCATGACTGAGAAATTTGATTTTGAAAAAATCTGCACTTTCACCAGCGCAGAAGGCAGAATTTTGACTAGTTAGCTGTGGAAAGTGGCGACTTTCAACAGCACAGGAGCAGATTTTCAGGCAAGTGCGCTGTTGAAAGCCTGTCATGGCCATAATAGTCAAATTTTCGCCCAGATCAAGATTTTTTGGGTTTGAATGGTTTGAAAAGGTTTCAAATAGATAGGTGGTGAATTATCAAGTCAAAATCTAAAGGCCATTATTGAAGATGAAAGTAAAAAGGGAATTTTTTGA